>JAECUM010023087.1:0-67646 GCA_016617855.1 Megalonaias nervosa | reverse complement strand
TATGTCACATGTGCTCAGTTATAATCTGTCTTTTTACAGGCTCTCCACCACACAGTCCCTTCCAGTTCCTTTACGCCGGATATCACCCCAATAATCCTAGCGGCTCACCGAGACAATTATGAAATCATCAAGATTCTGCTGGACCGTGGATACCGTATCCCAAAACCTCATGACGTCCGGTGCAGCTGCAAACATTGTGTTATTCAGAGTAGGGAGGACAGTCTACGTCATTCGAGATCCCGGATTAACGCATATAGGGCTCTTGCAAGCCCATCACTGATAGCTCTATCCAGTAAGGACCCTATTTTGACATCGTTCGAGTTAAGTTGGGAATTGAGGAGATTGAGTAAGTTGGAGAATGAATTCAAAGTGGATTATGAAAAACTGGCAAGAAAGTGTCAGGAATTCGCGGTGGATTTGTTAGAGCAGACAAGAGGTTCTCAAGAGTTGGAAATCGTCCTGAACCACGATACTAGCAACCCTGCTGCCATAGAACAGGAGCTGATTACTAACGACAAGATGAAACTAAGTCGGCTTAAACTGGCCGTAAAGTATAAGCAGAAAAAGGTGAGTATCTGTCAGCTACAATTGTACTAATTCTTGTTTCCTAGTGGTTCCTTTGACCATTATTTAGTCTAACCGTTTTGATAGAAAACTGCAAGATATATTAGTCACAAAGTCGGCGTCATCATCAGCTTAGTCATTTGTTTTTGTTTTTGTTTTTTGCTTTTTTGCAAGCTCATAACTCTGAATATATCTTATTACACTTAATGTTAATGGAGATTGTTTCTTTTTTTCACAAAGCGAGTCCCATCCCTTTCGGATTTCAAAGATCAGCCGCTAATTTCTACATATTTTGAGAGAAATCAACGAACCATGATGCATGCATTTGTCTATAGATTTATTATTGGAATACTGCATGAGAAGACAGTAAACTGCGTTTTTTCCGAGCATTGACCTTGGGTCATGCCTGTTTCTTTCCTTACCCATTTCGTTATAATTCCTGGGTTATTTGGAAACCATTGAGATGACCACCCTGTAGCCATCGACACACATTCTCGGCATATAAGGGCCAAGTTATTTATGCAACCAACATTGGGCCCTGAGTTTCTTCCTCCCTCCCCCAGGGACTGGCACATGCATCATAACTTAGAAGCTGTTCATAGATCAACGCTTCGGTATATGCCATTTCATCCGTCTCCTGCTCCTGGTGTCATAACTTGGCAACTATTGAGATCACCACCATGTAACTATAGTTACGCTTCCTCGACGTGAAAAATGTAATTGAAATTGGCCCCAGGGTATCTCAGTAGCTCATGGTGATTTGCTCTGTTTCACAACTTAGTAACTTTCTGCTGTGCTAGTATAAATGAATATAAAGATTTACTTTTTTCATTAACGGGGGAAATTATTTGTAATATGTAATTGGCTTACGCAGAGAACGCGAGACATAGTGTTTCACGGAACCCTTGTTCTAATTAATTAGCATCTTACGAAGGACATTCATATTCGCTGAAAAGTTTGAAGGTATTGAATAAACCCACAGAAACCGTCAAATCAAAACAAAATGACGTGCAATCGTGTGATGTAACAGGTAATTTGGGAAAATCTTTATTGTGGCCAAAACATCCATTAGACGATAATGAGTATGATCCCCTGTCACTGCGAAAACATCCATGTACAATAATAATGTATGGTTTCGTATCATGGATAAAATTTCCACGATAATAATGTATGGTCTCGTATCATGGACAAAATTTCCACGATAATAACGTATGGTCTCGTATCATGGATAAAATTTCCACGATAATAATGTATGGTTTCGTATCATGGACAAAATTTCCACGATGGTGATGTATGGTCCTCGCATCGAAAGATACGAGGCCAGTGACAAAGTGAAAAAACTTAGGAAAATCTATTAGAACAGACAATGTGCAGATAGTCACAAGCAAAACAACGAGTATGCCACCCTGATTACAACAGAAGCAGCATCAAAACACATGCTAAGGTCAGCAAGTTCAACAAGACGTCTGGCGGGTTAATTTAGATCTAAGAAACACTTTTAACGTTAATTGGCCACTCCAGCATCTCATTAAGCCGAGATTATATAGGCATTCTGCCCAAGTTACCTAAAGGAATCATTTCAATATTTGAAATTAATTTCAAGTATTTGATAGTTATGCTTTTGTAAATTCATATATATATTCATAATCTGTTAGTCAAGAAAAGTATCGGAAAATGAATTCACAGCATTGGACAAATTATTATTCTTCTAGTGTTTGACAGTAAACCTCCTCATGTTCTACAGAATCAATTACTTTATTAGTTATTGATTCGATTGGTTCCTTGTAA
Organism: Megalonaias nervosa; assembly: GCA_016617855.1. Classification (NCBI taxonomy): domain Eukaryota; kingdom Metazoa; phylum Mollusca; class Bivalvia; order Unionida; family Unionidae; genus Megalonaias; species Megalonaias nervosa. The sequence goes on along the minus strand of JAECUM010023087.1, from coordinate 65,294 downwards.
GTTCTGAATGCATCTTGTAGCCGGCAGTAAATATTGTAGAATGTCAAATTTCCTTTATAGCATGTTATGTTCAGAGAACAAGCCAGGTCATGTTGTTATTTCGACAACTTGGTCGGATCGCTCTGCACACCTGAAGAAACGACCAGTCAAAGCTGTTAAAAGGAAAGTAAGTTCATCAAGTTTCGGAATAAAGCATATAATCTGTCTGGACATTCAAGAATGAGCTGATACGGAACTCTAAAGTTCTTGTACGTCAAAATATTTAAATCTGACGAAAATCTAGACTGGTTCAGAATATCCCCAAGTAAACATGTAGAAATGTTTTGTGAGTGTCCTGAAAAATCTATAATTATAGTCGCTAATTCGCTATTTGCTCTCTCTACTTTAATTTTATACAAATATAGTTCATTTAAACTCTGCAGCCGTTAATTTTGAAATTAAATAATAATTTATGCTATCGATCATATCGTTAAGTATTTATAAAATCGTCGTTTGCAAATGTCGCAGCTGTCAAACAAAGAATGCTCAGTAGAAGAGTGCCAAACGTATATTCTTAAAAATGTGCCATAAATCGGTTTTATTATTGATATTACACCGTAACCTAGAGTTCAAACAAATCTTGGGAAGGAAAGGGGTGTGGTTGTCATCGATAATGCATGATTTTACATTCGTCACGTCAATATTGGTCTTTTCTATATGATAAACATGATTATCAAAGTTATGAATAATACCATTTTGATTATTATTGATAATAAATTTTAATAAATGCAGTAATTATATTTTCTTATGAACAGGCGGGACATTCACTTACCGTATATACCCTTTAGTCCCTTCATCCCTTACAGTGCACAGGTCTAGTCATCAATAATTGGGCATGGAAGATATTTCTCTGAGATAGTGGTTGTGGAATATGTAATATTTGTTATACCACAATGCCTTTCAAGATTTTGGAGATCATTAATTCATGTCCGTCTGACAAATGAATCGTATGAAGTGGTGTATACGTGATTTCTAAAAGCAGTAACATGGAAATTATGGTGTTTCCCTGATTAGTCGAGAAAGAGAAGAAATCCTGAAAACCTTAATATTATCACACAACAATACGTAATGTTAATGTGGAAATTAGGACCTGCCATTTCCATTAACACATTCTTAGCATATACACGATAACCTGCCGTTTTAAATAATACATTTGTAATGTGGGAATGAGGATTGAAAGAAAAGAATGGTTATTGCACACTAGCATTAGTTCTGCATAAAATACCTTTATCACACTTTGTTAATGGCTTGCGTTTGGGGTAAGGAAGAAAGAAAATAGTTTCTGCAATTTTCATTTATCGACCATGCGTCTTCACCGAAGTTTGTAGATGAGTTTATGCGTTCTATAAGAAAGAAGCTAGCTGATTTTTATTTTTTTTTGGGGGGGGGGTCAATGGTCAATGTCACTGTTATTCAACGAAGATAAATCGTTTCTACATAATAGTTTTAGCTCTAGACCACGTACATTGACCGGCGTTTGAGGAGGGTTTGCAATTAGAGCATGAAAGAGGCATGCTAATTTGAGGGTTTAAAGTTCGTTGTGGCTACAAGAAAAATAGGTTTTCGGAGAACACCGGTGACTTTTGTTCTAAAATAATTTTTTGTCAAAACATTCCGTATGGTTTGCATTTAGTGTAATAAAGAAACCTATCGATTCTGGTGTCTAAAGGTCATGGATCACTGCTATAGTAAGACTAAGGAGATACGAATTATTGATGCAGATCAAGTTTAGTTAAAGAACGCATAGGTCGAGGTCACTGAGACATGTTGGTCAGTAATAAGCCATACTCTACTAGAGCCTTCAGAAAGAACTATTATATATGGGGCTGGTGGATGAGGTGCTGTTCACGGTTCACTGTGTCCGTTTAGACTATTTTGCGCTGTTATAACAACGGTAATTATTTTTATAAGTCCATATATATCAATTCAGTCTCTGCTTTCATGAAACTTGTTTTGCACATGTACCAAAATTATCGACTATAATCTTATGTGCGGTCTCCATCGAGCATCTTGGGGTGTGCGCCATTTCTCGAAAAGAATTAGTTCAGATCACTATTACTACATAACTGTAGAAAAAGTAAATAATTACTCATGTTTTCACAAATTTGTGTAATGGGGGTCGGAATGAAGATATGCATGCCCCATACTATTTTTTTGTGCCTAATAAAATCTATCAACGCATGCATCGTCAGGAGTGATATAGCAATTTAGCAAGTAGGCCACTATTGTCCATTTCTCTATGCATTGCTGACAGAAAACTGTTGTGTTTACATTCGTCTGCTCCCCAGTACTACTTTTTCTTGTAAGCATATAAATGTCACAATCACCATGCGTATGCAAACTGCGAGAGTCATTAATCACTATATAAAATGTAGACATATTTTCTACGCTCAATGGAAGAAAACCTATTTTATCACTATAGACAGCTTTGGGACGGTTATATTTTTCGTTTTGAAATTTATTACAGAAGTTGACTTCTAAATGCCATTACATGTAATAATATACAAAATGACGACATATTTCAAGGAAAATTTGTGACGAAGACCGTTTGAGCATTCATGTAAAATAATAATGAACAATAAAAACAGTTATTGAGTGTTTCAAAAATCAATACGAGCATTACATTTGTATTATACTTGTATTTCATTTGGATTATATTTGTATTGCATTGTTTTTACAAGATCTGTCCGAATTGTGAAGATAACACGCATGTATTAAACGAATGTCACAAACGTAAAATGAAACTATCACAGTTTATCCCAGACGGACAGAATATTATTCCGATCATTTGCGTGAAAAGACTGTCAATTATTGAGAAAGAAAAGAAGGGAAAAAAGAAAGAAAATGTTGGCAGTGATTTTCAGCTTTGGTTGTAGTTGACACAGGCGATGTCGCCTCGTAATAATAATAATAATAATAATATAATAGTAATTTCTGAGGATAATACATTTGATTCTGGTTCAGTCAACCAATCTTACACATAATCTGTATAGTAGAATATTACAATTATAAATTTAATATATATGTACAAATATAGCTCGTACTACAGTGTCCGACACATTGACATGTAATCATAAAATACACACACACGCGCGCACGCACACACACGTACGCACACACACGCACACGCACACGCACACACACATACGAAAAAGGCATGCATAAGATGTACATATAGGTTTGAGAGATCGGAAGATAGTGGGTGTATCCATGTTAGATATCTCATTTTATTTTAGCTATTGGATAATCAGAAAGAAGAGCTTCGGATTCTTCCTCCAAAAGATATACTAGCTGCCATGTATAGCCTATCGTGTGCTGAAAAATAGCAGCAACCCCCCCCCAACCCCCAATCCACCAAAACAAAACGACTCCAAGATAACTGAGTCTGATTCTTATGATGGTTGATTGTTTCATTAGATTGCCTCAAACTATTGACTGGTCCATTCATATACACATAAGGGTCATAGCTTACGAGGATTTGGTTTAGAAATCCAAAATAAGATGTCGGGAAATGTCAATATTTCTATTAATTGCGACTCGCTTTAAATCAGATGTCGCATGATTGGTTACATTGAATTGCATTTATAGTTTTCCCTGATAGTCTTCGTGTCGGAATGAAAATGGAAATTAATCATTTGCTGAGAAGGATGATTGTCATTTAGATTTAAAAAAAAAAAAAAAAAAAATATTCCGTGGATGCATTATGCGTAACTTTTATTCCTGCTTTGTTTTGAGCAAGAAACCCACCTGCTGGCACATGTATAGAGACCGTGGCTTTTGCACTATCCAGCATGTCGTCAGAGGCAAATAATGGAGGAACTCTGAGGCGCCGTAGCGGACAAAAGATGGTCTATTGAGAAAGTTGCAATTGAAATTTCGATGTCGTATGTCGAGAAATCCAATATCACGTGTTGGATCAAATTGCATGTCCTTAAAGTTCCATTTTCTAGATCGAGCTTTTAGATTTTATATGTGGAATTATACAGTGGTGATTTAAAGTTCTATTTCCTGTGTCGACGTTTTACAGTATATATTTTGAATTAAACAGCGGTGGTTGAAATTTTACTATCATATGTCGAAAATCACTAATTCACATGTTGTATGCAACTGTTTGTGGTGAAAATTCCATTTCATATGGCGAGTATTTAGATTTCATCTGCTGAATTTCACAGCAACGAGAAGCAGCCTCCTTGTTTATAAATAATGCGGTCAGTTCACGAGAGCGACCTCTAGCGAAGAAATTCATAGTAATTCTCGACCTGTGAATGGTAACTTTCAAACCGTAAATGCATGAAATATAATGACGCCTCATAATTGAATACACGAATGATGTGTCTTAATACTCGATATTATTTTGAATTGTTAAAATGGACATTGTGTAATGTTACTTTTAACAGCAACAGACCATTTCACCATATAAAAATAACAATTCTGGCAAGCACAATAAAATGTCCAATCACCACTGTAATTCAACAGATACAGTCTAAAAACTCAACATACAAAATGGAACTTTCAGCACAATCAATGTGATTCAACATGTTAAATTGAAACTCTCGATATATGACATTAAAATTTCAATAACCGCCGAGTAATTCAGAACATACAATCTAAAAACTCGACATTGGACATCGAATTTTCGACCAGCTCTGTGTAATTTAACAATTGAAGTCTAAATACTCAACATATGAAATGGAACTTTCAATAGAAACTCTTTGAACCAATGCGTAAATTAGGAATTCTCGACGTATGACATTGAAATTTCAACCACCGCCGTGTATTTCATGCAACACAATCTAAAACCTCGACCTAGAAAATGGAACTTTAAGGACAAACATTTTTGATACAACACGTGAAATTAGAATTCTGGACATATGACATTAAAATTTCAACTGCAGCGTTCTGATTGGACCAGCTTTTGTCCGCTACGGCGCCTCATAAGGAGTGAGTCAAGGTGGCACAGAGGTTAACGTTTCAACTCGCGACCAATGGCGTACGAGCTTGAATCATACGATCGGATCAGCTTGGATCAGTTATTTTACTCCAGCTGTCTTAGCACTTAATAACCTACTTGCTGTGATGTAAATCACCAAACCATTGTGCAAATAACAAAAAAGAAGTGGCCTGTTGCACACGATGTTGATTCTCCGTGAATTCCCTGTTTTTTCCTGCTGATATTTTGCTATTTTATTTCTTTGTTGCTCTATTTTGTGTGTGGGTTTTTTTTTTTTTGTTTTTTTTTTTTTTTAATTGTAAAGTTGAATAGCATTGAGTTGTACAGAAACACATAACGATTCAATCTAAAGCATGAATATTCCGTTTCTCAAGAAAAATTTTCGGTAACGTACGGCTGAAAGTACGGAATTTTATGACTTTATATCCCTGCACAAAAGATGCCTTTTCGAAATCACACATTCAAGAAAATTTTAATTATAAACTAAATAACATTCTGTAAAAATTTAGCGAAATACGAAAATCTTGCCATTGTTTGGCTAATGTTGTAGGATACAAAGTTACCCAGGCTAGCAATATTTTGTCTGTGTGTGTGTGTGTGTGTGTGTGTGTGTGTGTGTGTGTTTTGCGTTCCAACCAAATTTTGAATCTGATATATTTATTTTGAGTTGTATTTCAACTATAAAAAAAATTACTTCACTAATAGTGTGTGTATGAGAATCGTTTGAGTTCATTGTCAGCCATGCCCATAAAACGGTGGATAGCAAGCAAAATTTGTATTTACAGCTGAAATTATAGTTAAGACCGGTATATCCTCGCACTATTGCCATGATAGCGAACCACATTAAGCATCCACGGGCTCGACTGAGCGCTGACTGTATTGTTTATTACATGTTAATCTATTAATAAATGATAAAGGTACCAGTCTGCTAAATAGATGCCCAGTCATTTTACATTATTAAAACTGAGTTGGCGTGATAGGAAAAGTAATAATGGACTGGATCAATATAAACGATGACAAGATAGCATCCTTTGCGTCAACGTGTTTCCTGGTTGTAGTATCAATGAATATTGATGAATAAGAAAATCAGTTCTAATATTTATATTCGTAGAGCATTAATGCTATTTGTCTGATTCAGTAATTGCTAACATGTCTGGCTTAATCAGAATAATATGCAAGTATAATAACGACCAACGTATCTGACCTTTGACCTTTGATTGCACTAGAGGATATGAATAAATGTTTGAATATGCGGGGGGGGGGGAGGAGGGGGGCGGGGATCCTACGAGGCATGTAACCATTCGACACACCTTCAATCTAATTAATCAATAAAGCTAATTGCTTAGTTCCAGTTCAGGTATGACTGGGTAAAGACATTACATTCATAAGATGAAATTATTATGTTGGATTGAGTAATAAACATTCCATTTCATTTTTTTTTTTTTACAGCTTTATTATTACTCTATGAATTATTCAACATGCTCATTAACACAGCTAATAAAATGAAATTGAAAATAAAATCAACGGAGACTACGAATGGAATATACTTGAACTTATGCAAACGGGGAAATGAGTTGCTGAATGCAGATGCTGTATTGTAAAAACAAATGTAAGGTGTATTTTAAACGGATGAACAGTTAAGATAGTTACGTTATATTTGCAATTATTAAACTTTACCATAAAAATATACAAAATAATATATTAAATAAATGTATGTGGCAGGTGTTCATCAGAGTTTCCTTCTTTGGTAATTGGTTGCATTAGAAGTCTGCATGTTTAAATACATACTCGAATACAGACTGGATCTACCCAACAGTCATTTGCATTGACCTGTATTAATGTTTGCGTTCAAACCAGTTTTTCAGATACAACTGGAAGCTTGTCAGTTGATCGGAATATTCAGCAACCTTAATCAGTCTGAAGCTTTATCGTAATGATATCAAATAACGTTTCCTATTCGATAATCAAGACTAACGGATCAGAAGTACTCGAATAGCGCAGTATCTTGGTTGGTACATTCGTCTTGCATCTCTGTGGTCCTGAGCTTGATCCCCTTTAAAAACGCTTTCAAGGTTTGCACGTGTATGTGGTTCTGTTTGTGTTCGACCTTTTTCTTGACCTCAAATCATAACCCGCATATTTGTTAAAGCACAAGAGAAGAGCCGAAACTAGACATAGAAACAAACATAAGAAATAGATTCACTGAAAGAAAAAATAGCGTAATTGAGTAAAACAAACAGTAGGCAAACAAATTATCAACATAATTTATGAGTTCCGTAATATAAATTTTAATTTGCCTTGGGATGAATTCATTATCAACAGGAGAATAATGTGTATTCTCATTCAAAATTTTGAGGGTAGAGAGGGGAAGGAATGGTTTGACAGATCGCGAAAGCTTAACTCTCTTTAGTTGTTAGGTAAGACAATCAAACAAAACGTGAGTTAAATCTTCATACTGAAGCCCTCATTAAAACCATTCTAAAAAATTACATTTTGTTCTTCTAAAATGTATCTAATGATATTTGGAAATTGCTTAATCTAGACCTTGTAAAGTAATGTAGCTGTTACAGTTTAGTCAAAGGTAAAAATTCCACTACAAATATAGTCCGTACTCTAAATAAAATCATTGAAATAATATCAGCCTTAAAACCTTTTAGCGTGGTTGAAAATATGTACAAAGTATATGGAGTTCTTTTTAGGGAGCTAGACAGTACACAAAGAATATCTAACACTTTCTAATTAATCCATTTCCGAGGAGGACAAACATTTGCCTCAGGCAAATGGAGACCGGTCGTGATACTGAGGAAACGAATGCCTTAAATGGTTTTAATTACGACAGGGAAACAAAGTCTTAATTACGACAGGGAAACAAAGTGCATTCAGGGAGTTCATGTTCGATTTATGGGGATGTTATTACAATTTTCCATCTAGAACTTTGTTGTATTGACCTTTGACTATTGATAAGTAAATAATATGACTGATAAAGTTACCTTTCGTCCTGTTATGTGTAGATCAATTCTTGCGTATGATCCTCAGGTCGGACAAGCGAGTCCTTTTGCCTTATTTTAGCGGTGCAATGTGAATTATTGGACGAAACAAATCTTGAGAAAATATGTTTCTTTAAAAAATTTATTAAAAAAACGTGTTGCAGAAAGGCAGACTGAAGTTGGGCCACTTTTCGTGCCCAGGCACTGCCAATACCGTGGTAATAATCGAAGGTATTTCCCAGAAGAAACATAAAGGGTTATATTTACCAAACAGCCAAAACTCTAAAGATGAAAACATTGTTTCCATTTAAATAAAGGGAAAATATATTTGTTTGGGGGGTTCACCTGGTCATTATGAACCATCGGGCATGCACGTAAATGATTTAGGCTTTATTACCATGAAAGAAGGTCCGAGTAATTAGCCAATTTCTAGGAGCCGAAGTTATAATGTACGGTATTTACGAGACTTTGTGACTGCATGGATTAATTTAGCAAAATGGACCCGCCCTAATTTCTTAGCATAGGGATTTCTCTGAATATATTTAGGTATATGTGTTTTGTAATTTGAGAAAGGAATAATTCTTTGTATTTCATGTTTGAGTCCTATTTTGTATTTCATGGCGTGAGTACCAGTATTCGGCTTAGAAGGATTACTGCTGAATCATACAAATGTCAAACAAGAAAGAAGAAAACATCCATGTGTGAAACTATTAGAATTTCTTGACGTATGGTCATTAGGTGCTTGGAAAATAATTATTTGTAGTTTTTGCACGTTTAAGAACCTTTCAGTTTACAACAAGAGTTGTCTTGATGTCCTTTGAAATAGGGGAAACATGGACTGTGAAACCCAGATTCAAGCAGAAGTTGTAGTGAGATTATTTGCATGTAACACTATCTATAAACAATAAATAAGTATGCTGAAATAAATATGAGCCCCTCTCGTCGATAGAAACTAGGCTTGTTACATTTATACCTTTTACACATGATCATGTTAAGTAATGCCTGATTTATTATGCAAGAGGGCATTCAGTTTGATTGATAAATACATGTACATGTACTAGAGACTACCTATTACATAATTGTTATTGTAGAAAATCCTTTATCTAACACATGAACTTGTCTTTGGCACATATTCTTTCGAATCATTTAGTCTTTATTGGATTTAATTGTAATACGCATGCCATATATCGGGTTCCAGATCTTTTCGTCATAATTCCTCATTGTACAGCATGTCGTTTCGCCCTGACCCCAGTTCGCCATTCATATGATATCATTGAGAAATGGAGTTTTTAATTGACTACAATCAAATGTATTGTTGATACTGGGAAAAATATTCTTCGCATTAAAAAATAGACAAGTTTTATCATTTATCTCTGTAAGGTAGAAAAAAATAACCGTTATGTAATTTCTTGTAAAAAAAAAAAATTTGTGTGACAAATTTATGAATTTAGTCCCAAAAATCTACTGTAATATCAGTTAAAAAATGAAACATAAGGAGATGACGTCGAAATAGATTTGTATACCACTGTAATTTATAGATCCTTTTGTATTATAAAATGCATTCTAAATCATTTATTCCACTTTAGATGTCCCTTTTGTTATTAGGTTTGATTCAGCTTTTCTATGAGAACCTGATATTTCTATAAATTGACGATACTTGTAGAAATTATTTCAAACTATACATCGTTCACATGCCATTAAATATAATCTATTAAAATATTTGTTAAAAAATGTCAGGTATTATTTGAAACTCATACAAGAGGTAAAAGAACCAAACAGTTTATTAAGAGTGTTGTTCTAACTGTTCAAGATAAGCAACACAAATCTAGATGTTATTCTCTAATTGTTTTAATTGATCAGTTAATCCCTTACTCCAAATGAGAAGATTAACAATTTGTCGGGTATATTGAAAGAAAACCAGAAGGAGATTTGGACAGTCAGATGGGAACATGTCTTGTTTACTCATTAATTACCATTTCAATCAAAATCTGTCACCTTTCTCCCACCTTGCATACGAAAAATAAAAAACTTACACGATAGTGAGGAAATGTTAAATGAAATAATAAAATAGTTATTTGCAAAACTGACCAGCTTTTGGTACGACGAAAATTACACATTTTAAAGTTAAAGATAAGTACACTGTATCTGCAAGTAAAATGTGACAGATGTCTTCAAGTCGTTGTTTGTTTGGTTTTGTTTCTTAATAGTATGTATTTTTTTCATTCATTCATGATTCTAATCGTCACATTCTTTTACTTGGAATGTGCAAGCATTCCATTGGTTGATGTTTCTTAACAGTACTTTAAACACATTGTTGGCATGGTAAATGGGAGTTTAATGCATTTCATACAGATGTTTTCGGTCCGTTCTCAATTGTTTTCACTATCTGATCATTCGTATGTGTATCTCGTCATCATTCGTATCTGTATTTCGTCATCATTTGTTGGTTTATGTCGTCATTATTCGTTCGTTTGTTTCTTTGTTAGATTATTAAATTCATTAACTAATTAAATCGCTCAACATTTTTTAAAAAAATCTAATGAGGTCTAATTAATTTTTTCTTAATAAGATTGAAAAATTCGTGTTAGCAACGAGGTTTGATCGACGAGTGAAAAAAAAAAAACAGAATAAGGGAGAACAAGAAGAAGGCTCATGATCATTTACAAATTAAGAACGTTTATTACGTACGTTATATTTATTGTCAAATACACCTACATCAGACACAAGATTTTACTGCTTTTCTTGGACCGCTAAGGTGGCCTAAGTGGTTAGAGCATCCGCCTCGGATTCGGAAGGTCGCGGGTTTGAACCCTGGTCGAGTCATACCAAAGACATAACAATGGGGTACTAGCAGCTTGGCGCTCAGCATAAAGAGGTTGGTCTTTAGACAGGTCGGCCTAGTGTCAGGATAATGTGATTGGAAGGGAAATGATGCCACTAACTTGCGGCATGATGTCTCAGTGCTAGACATCGCTATAAAATGTCGCTGCAGACATCATAGTGATACGACTCAGATTGTTAATGCTACGTTAAAAAATTACACACACACACACACACACACACACACACACACACACACACACACACACACACAATACTTTTCTTTGAATAAGTGAAACCACGAATACGAGACAATCATAATAGCAGCAGAAACATTTTTGTCCAAACGAATTATCTACCTTTCAATTTATTTGTCTGTATCTCTTTAGTTTTAGAGATAATTAAACAAAAGAAATTTAAGAAGTAAAATGTCCCAGATGAAAAAACAGACGCATTAGATCTCATCAGTATCAAGTATTCAAGTAGAGCACATATGCTTCAAACTTATATAATGTACGTAGATGTGAGAGTGTAACCTGCTGGAGCTGTTTCCAAATTATCTAATTTTGGCATAAGCGTCGGACGTTATTTTTAACGATACTTGTTTTAACAGACGCGCAGGTTGATAGTAAAAACGTTTTGTGATAAACTTTGCTGACTTAATTCAGACGTTTTTAGAAACGGATTAATGGATTATGACTAAAATTGCATTTGAACTACCTTAATTTCGTTGGTAATTTGGCATATTATTATTATTATTGTTATTATTATTATTATTATTATTATTATTATTATTATTATTATTATTATTATTATTATTATTATTATTATTAATTTTCATTTCTAATTTTGATAGGCGTTCCAAATTGATGAATTACTCTTGATAACCAAAATGAAAACGAAACTTTATTCAAATTTGCAAAGATCATTGTATCCCAGAGAGAGAGAGACAGACAGACAGAGAGACAGTGAGAGAGACAGAGACAGAGACAGAGAGATGTATTGATGCAAAATTTCCCTCCCCTTCATGGATGCAACGAAATACTTCAACATAAATGACAACGTTTTAATGTTGTAAACTGAATTAGAAATATCACATTAAGCATCTTTTGTCCCAAGAATAGAGACCGCTCCGCTGGCCTGGTGGTTAGAGCGTCCGCCTCGGATGCGGGAGGTCGCGGTTTCGAACCCTGGCCGCGTAATACCAAAGATGGATCTAACAGATGCCTCTCTAGGCTCTCAGCATTAAGAGGTTAGTGTTAGGACTGGTCGGCCTGGTGTCAGGATAATGTGATTGGGTGGGACACGATGCTACATGTCTGTGGCATGATGCTTCAGTGTAGACATCACTATAAACTACCACACTGCAGACATCGTAACGATTTGACTGAAAAACTGTTAAACCTACGTTAAATATCTAAATATCTCTCTCTCTCTCTCTCTCTCTCTCTCTCTCTCTCTCTCTCTCTCTCTCTCACCCACCCACCCACACACACACACACACACACACACACACACACACACACACACACGCACACTCGAATAGACTGACGCTCAGTTGGCCTGAAAGATTTCCAGAAATTCAAGATAAGACCATTTCTTCTTCTTAACTGTAGAGTCTTCAAACCATCTTTAATGTATTTGAGCAATAACGAGAGTTTGAAATTAGCAGTTGTGGCAGATATATTCGATGTAAGATCAGCGCCATTTTCATGTAGGACCACTAGACATCGTTCGAAATCTTTTGGCCAAAACCCCATGTCAGTATGACCGTTCATTCAGGATGAGTAGCTATAACAATTATTTAAGATAGCTGCCGTTGTGGCCATATTGGATGTCAGATCAGCACCATTTTCATTTAGGCCAAGTCTTTTGGCGAAAATCCTATGTTGATATGATAATCAATCTAGGAATAGTAGCGATAGCAAAATTTTAAAATGGGCGCCATTGCGGCCATATAAGAGGTTAGACTGGCACCGTTTTAATTTAGAACCAACTAGATACAATAAGTCTTCAGGTGAAAATCTCATGTCGATATGAATATCAGCTGAGTAGGATAAACAATTCAAAGACTTTAAAGATAGCAATCATGGCGGCCATTCTGGATGTCAAATCAGCACAATTTTATTTAGATCCAGCTAGATATCACAGGATACCTTTTGGTGAAGAAACCCATGTCGATATGATCCTCCATCTGAAAAGGTAGCGATAACAAAAGTTTTAAAGATGGCCACAGTGGCGCGATATTTGAGGTTAGATCAGCATCATTCTTAGTAGGAACTAACTAAACATTCTAAGAAGTCTTCTGGTGAAAAATGTGGATATGACTTTCCATTCAGAAGGAGTAGCAATAACAAACTTCTTAATGTGGCTGCCGTGGTGACCATTTTGGAGTTAAATAATCACCATTTTAATTTAGGACCAACTAAATGTCATAAGAAATCTTCTGGTAAAAACCTCATATAGAAATGACTTTACATTCAGCAGAAACAACGACAGCAAGATTTTCAAGATGGCCAATTTGGCGGCAATACTGGATATCAGATTAGCGCCATTTTCACTCAGGATCAACTCGACTTCAGAAAAAGTCTTTTAATGGAAACCCCATGTTGATATAACCGTTCATTCGAGAGGTATGACAATAACAAGATCTTCATGTCCAAGCAGCACAATTTTCTTTTAGGACCAACCAGACAATTATTTTTCCAAAATAGATGTTACTTTGGGACTTTACCTGATGACTGATCAAAGTACTATTGCATTCTTGAATTGTCAGGGTGACAAATCCACGATGAGAGATGTCTTACGTTTTTATTAAGCCAAAAACAGTTTTCAATTTTTTTCCTACAAGATACACGTTTCCAACAAAAAGAAGAGTATTATATGCGACGTTAGCGGAGATGTGAATGCTTTGTTAGCAATTTTTCGAGTCCTTCTAGAAGATTAGCAGTTCTTTTTTTTTTTTACAATAATTTCGAATTTAAAGTAAAGCAAAAACAAAAATACACAGAGGGAAATAAGATTATTGTAGATATGGAATTAGAAAATTTGAACATAAGGTTATTAAATATTTATGGTCCAAATTAAGACGACCCTAGTTTTCATCAACAGTTGAAAACTGACTTAAATGATTATCGTGGTAACTTAATAATCATAGGAGGAGATTTTAATTTAGTTATGAATCAAAAACATGATACATATGATTACGTCAGACTGAACAACCCAAGATCAAGAGAGAAACTGACATATCACAAATGAATTTCGGTTAATTGATATCTGGAGAGAAATTCATAGAGAAAAGAAAAGATACACTTGGAGGGGTAGAAACAAATGAGCAAGGCTTCATTTTTTTTTTCCTGATTTCGGAGAACTTGATTACAGATATTGAAGCGGCTGATATTGTACCATGGTATAGAACGGATCATTCTCTTTCAATAGTAATGTATAAGATAGGGAATTTTAATAAGGAAAAATCATGTGGGAAGTTCAATAACTCACTAGCTAAAGACAATAAAAATGTATTTAAAATATAAAAGAAATAATAAAAATATTAATTTACAAAATTTGTCTGATATTTTCTCCAAAATGATGCCAATGACATTCCAAAAGATGAAATATAATTTAAGATAAATGACCAATTATTTTTTAACCTCTTCTAATGGAGATTAGAGCAAAAATAATGTTTTATTCTTCATTCAAAACAAGGCAAAGAGAGACAAGAGAGAAATATTTAATTAAAGAGATTAATACTTTATCCAGTGATAATGAAATAAGTAATACTAACTTGATATGTGAAAAACAAAATGAGTTAACTGGTTAATATATAAATGGTATTAATATTACATGGAAATTAATTTTTAACATCTCAGTATGTAGATTTTATTATATACTCATTTTTTTCTCCGTTAACTTTACATTGTCAGAATCATGCAATATTTTACGATATTGCACACCTTCATATTGCACTCACGTGCAAGACACGTGTGCCCAACAGTGTATTAGGAACTACTTTGTAAACAAATCATGTACAATCGTGTAGTAGACGCTTTACGTTTTGGTTGATTAAATTTGTTTCTGAATGAACTAAAGCAGATGTTTCATGGACTGCCACATAGCAGCAGCTTTGGCACATTCCGCGTTAACTTTTTTGATACAATGTTTCAGATTTAGGCTAGCTGAGACCCCAGACAGGGTCCCTACAAATAACATGCAAGTTATAAGACATAAACTATCTTCTTTAGCTGGTAATAAAAAATGGCAAAAATATACTTACAATTTTACATCCTGAATTTCCTCAAAATGTATTTTCTTAGTTCTGCAAATCCGAATTACATGAGCCATGTCATGGGTTCTCAAGGTTGATCACACAGTTCGAAATTGTACTGTAATTTCGAGTATATTCCAAGTGCAGTTACATCCTCCATACTGCATTCAAAATGAATAAACATTAAATTCCACAGCGTCTTTTCGATAATTGCAATTGAAAGACTTCATATTTTTCCCACATTATGATCTGAATCATTCAATGACAGAACAGAAATACGCATGCCGATGTCAACACACTTCAGCCTCGCTGCTTCAATACGATGTTTTTCATGTAGAACTGGCACAGACGCTGCTGGAATCCGATGTAAGTTACTTCATGTAGATAAATCCAGACCATAATCACGAAATTGCGTCGAATCGACAAAAATACCAAAACGTATTCATTTCAGATCAAATGGAAAAGTTGTTGCAATGCGCATTCATTCACAATATGACTCCAAATTTCAATTTTAATTAGACCAAACGCCATTTTCTTTCGAAACTTAGTCTAGCGCGCGACCAACTTCAATTTTATCTGGGCGGAGTTACGTGCGCATTGATAATGTTGTTGTGTAATGATGCATCTACGCTTGTGTATTTAGTTTGGAATACGGCATACATTCAGTTACTTTGTTTCTTGTAGTGTATTTTTATTTATATATTTAAGCCTTGGGTAGAATAAGACAATGAGCATATAATAAAAAGGTTACTGCATTTGTATGGGAAAATATGAACTCGTTTTGTCGGATGGATATACTGCACTCCCAAGGTCGTGCAGTATAGCCATCCGAAAAACTCGTTCATATTTTCCCATACATATGCAGTAACCTATAAATACAACATTGTTTTAGTATGGTTCTGAAAAAAATCCTTAAAAATGCAATGCAATCATTAAAATTTTATGCAAAGACCAGCGGTCTTAATGTAAACATAGAGAAAGCAAGAATACTACGGATAAGAAGCACGAAAAACAGCAACAGCCGTTTGTACATAGATTATAATTTATGCTGGATAGATGATTCATTTACATTATTATGCATTATCTTCTCTACAGATTTGAGGCACATGATAGTTCTTAATTATGATAGTAAATTAAATGACATCAAAATATAATTGTCTCATGGTCGAAGAGAAACACTGAGAAAATTATTGTGATAAATTACTTGGCTTATCAAAATTAAATCACAATTTAATAAGTTTACGAAATCCTCCAGAAATAGTTCATTAAAAATTAAATAGTTTAATCTACGAGTACTTGTGGAAATGGTCAGTTGACAAGATAACAAGAAAAGAAATAAATAAAATTTATGAAGATGGGGAACTTGCAATGACTGACTCAAATATTTTCATACTTTTTTCAAACTATCCTGGGTCAGAAGAATACATACCAAAACTACAAAATGGACTAAACTAATGTTTCATTGTTTTAAATATTTTGAAGGAATTTAACAAGTTTGGTATCAATCTTATAGAAAGGAACATAGAAGACGTTGATAACGTGTTTTAGAAGGATGTTTTGATTTCATGTAACATAGATTCTGACCATTTTATTCTAAAGACTTTCTTTCTGAAGTCTAAATGTAAAATGAAAACATTAAGGTTGAGAGGGTCATTATTTTTAAGAAAAAAATGGTCTGAAAAAAGTATACTATTTATAAACGATATTGTCGAGAGTAATGGACAATTCCTTTCATGGCAAAATGTAAATGAAATATATAATGTTGGGACTAACTTTTTACAATATGCAGGGGTCAGTAGTTCCGTGAAATCATACAAAAAAACAAAAAGATTACCTGTGGGATCCCAATCAGAAATTTTGGAGAAACCTTGAATTGCAAAAACAAAGACCTTACGTCTCCCTGAAACTAAGAAAGGTTGCAGAAATATTTATTATGTCTTGGTTCAAGACACAGAAATATTAGAAACTAAACCACTAACTAAATGGAAAACGCAACTTAATCTTCCGGACAAATTGGATTGGACGAGGCGTCTTTTCTTAACATACAAAATTACAAAAGATTCTAATCTATTTGGTTTCAGTATAAATTACTGCATCGAGTTCTTGCAACAAACACTTTTCTAGAAACAATTCGAACGGCAAATAATAATAAATGTTCTTTTTGTATGGATTTACCTGAAACATTAATTCATCTTTTTTGGGACGGTGCAGCTGCGAAAGAGTTTTGGATTGATTTAAGCCAGTGGATTAGAAATAACACTAATTTCTAATACTAAGGCAGTTTGAAAAATGTCTCCAGTCTCCATGACGTTTACTATAAATATACGACTGATTGTCTACATAGTTTTCTACCTTGAAAGCTCTTCTCTGGGTCTTCAGCAACATCTGAGAGCTGTCAGTATTTTTTGGTACTATTTTATTATGATAAAATACAGGTTTTAGGGCGATCAGTAATTTAAGTGAAACGACTCATGGCGAATGGGAATCGGAGCAAAATGCTCAGTTAACAGTATTAAACTCGATTCAAATAACAGTATTAAACTCGATTCAGATAACAGTATTAAACTCGATTCAAATAACAGCACATATTTGGGCAAAACTAGTCCTGACAAAACGACTCCATGAGAACGAAAATTAGAGCGAAACGTCAAGTTACCATATATCGCGTTATCTTTGAAAGAGTAAATCGGCTTTCAAAGGGTTAACTATCTTCGTGTGTGTGTGTGTGTGTGTGTGTGTGTGTGTGTGTGTGTGTGTGTTTTAACCTAGCTTTAATAATTTAAGTCATATCGCTACGAAGTCTGCAGTGTGGCAGTTTATAGTGATGTCTAGCACTAGGGCATCATGCCGCAGACATGTGGCATCATGTTCCACCCAGTCAAATTATCTTGACACCAGAGCGACCAGTCATAATGTTAACCTCAAATGCTGAGCGCCTAACGAGGCAGCTGCTCGTACCATTTTTATAAGTCTTTGGAATTACTCGGCCGGGGTTCGAACCTGCGACATCCTGCATTTGAGGGGGTTCTACGGTAGTGATTAACACTATAGCTGATCTCTTAAGGGTTTGAATGAATTAACTGACAAATACAGTACATATAAAATGGCTTGAGCGAAGTTTCCTCAGAAACACTTTCCAAAGCACTTCCAACTGATTACTGCCAAATTAACGACCGAAGAGCTCCTTTCGAACCAGCACTGGGGAAACATCGACAGCTTGACAGCAGCCTTGTAAACGATTATGTCTATGCCACTTGCTCGGTCAAACTTCTGTATACAACTGAGTAATGGACCAATTAGAGATAGTGTGGTTGTGCTTGCAAATAAAAACAAAATCTTTTTGGGGTTTCACATGATAAAGAAAACGTTGGAAGCTGCCCAATTTTGATTACCATTGTGTCCAAATGAAAGACGGCAATGTGTTCTCCTGTCATATGTGTTATTAAATAAGAGATATGATTTGTTATTTCCGACTGGCAATGGGGCTTGAAATGGATTCCTAACATTGTTGCTAATTTTAGAAATTTATCCATAAATAAATATATTCATATATTTATCCTTGTCATTTCGCTACTTGAAATTTGCAATGCCGTTGTGTAAGATTGGAAAAACTGGGCTGTTAGTTATTTCTCAGTTATATCTGTCTCTTCAATTGCTGTCTGGCATGTCTATAACTTCTGTAAACTTTTTATGAATTCAGATGCACCAGAACCATCTGACCTATCTCGTCTATGTTAAACTCAAACTTGGATACAATATAAAAATAAAAGAATAAAATCAGTATAGGCTATGTGGCATTTCTGGAAAGATTTGCATTTAATGAACTATCTGGAATGAACCAGCCACTCACAACCGGCTGAACTTAATAAACATTTTATTTTCTGTTTGAACCTGAATGCCGCTTTCTGTTGAATACAAGTCATTGTCTTCACTGGTTAGTAAATCTTCAGGCAAAATCTGAGAAAATAATTTTGTCATGATTTTCTTAGAGACTACGGTATGATGCAGTAACAGCTCATTGGATCATTTATTATCATGATGCCTTCTTGAAGAGAAGACAGAAGTTGAACCAGATTTATATCAAAAGGCAGCAGTCTCATCTGATGGTCAGAGTATGTCAGAGATGGAAGGTCCAAACACAAGGGTTCACATGTTGTATTCATATCAACATGGAGGGGTTTCATCAGAAGATTCATTAAATGAAAATGATGCCGCTTCCACGTCCAATAAATCCGCCACATTGGCCATCGTGAAAACTTGGTTATCACTACTCCTTCCGAATTGATGGTCGTACCAACATGGTGTTTTTCTGAACGACTTTTTATGTCTAGATAGTTCTGAATGAAAATAGTGCAGCTCAGTCATCCAATATGACCTCTATATAGACCATGTTGGACATCTTGGTATCACTAAGTCTCCTGAAAGAATGACCTTGTGAACATGGGGTTTTTACTGATAGACTTCTTATAATGTCTAGTCGGTCGCAAATAAAAATGAAGCAAATGAGACATCCAATATGCTTGCCATGTAGGAAATATTGTTATCGCTACTTCTCCTAGATGGCTGGTCATATCGATATTATGCTTTCACCAAAGACATGAAAATGATGTCAGTCTGATATCATATATAACACAATGGCAGCTATCTTGAAAATCTTGTTATCATTACTCCTCCAGAACAAAAAAGTTACATCAACCAGAATACTTCTTATAACGTCATTCTTATCAAATGAATATGGTGCCAGTCTTAATCCAATATGTTCCCCACAGCAGCTAATTTGAAAATCGTGTTATTTCTGAAAAATGTCATAGACGGTTTAAACACTCAGCAGTTAAAAGGAAGAAATGGTCTTATCTTTAATTCATTTAGATATTTTCGGCTGGTAGAGCGTCGGTCCCTGTCCGTGAATGATGATGATCATGATGACGACGACAACGACGAAGATTATTATTATTATTATTATTATTATTATTATTATTATTATTGTCATATGTGGAATTAGTATTGCCTCACCTGGAAATGATGAAACATAAGTATCGATATCGGGCGGAAGTATTTCAGTGTTATAAGTTAACAATGTCAAAGCTTTTGGAAATCATATATCATCTAGATCACTCTATATATTGATAGGAATCTTTGGCATAATGCTTAAGGATTGACCGTTAATTTATTTTTTTAAAGTTCAGTGAAGTACGAACTGAAACACGCTGTGCAGACTGTTCATATTAAAGTAAAAGCAGGGGGTTTCGATTCATACTTAAATGAACTGAAAAAAATAAACTGCTCAATCCTTATAAATAAATATTACCACCATGAAAGACAGACTAACTGTTAAGTCATAAAAAAAATTCCATTAAATACATTCAAGCATGCCGCCATTTTTATCGAGCTAGAATGCATTAAAAATATCTTTTAGCATCCATAAATTACATGCATCCAAGCATAAAGAGTTTTGCAGCTTCCTTGCAACATGTCCCAAAATGACCACGAATAGATAAAATCATCTTCGCTACAGCTTTTATCGGACATTTAAATCAAATTTTTAAAAATGTATCAAAGGTGTATAAATTTGCAAATGAATAAGATAATTTCCTATTACTTTAATTCCTTTGCACATAGTTATACTTGTCGAAATTAGGTATTAGCGCCAACCACAGTTGGCGTACAACTTTTGCTCCTAAAGATAACTAATAATAGAAGTTTATTTAATTTTATTAAAAAATCTATTTTCCCCATACGTTTTCATTATATATGGTTACTTGAAATTATAAAATTATAGCGGCCTTTACCAAACAGGAAGACGTTTCATAGAGAGACAGGGAGTTACCATTATATATGGAACCGAGAGCACAGCACGAAGTGACAAAATATGTTCAGTATAAAATCACCAATTTGTGGTTATAATTGACCGATAAATATAAACTATCAATCAAGAATTCTTTCTTAAAAGAAAAGTAAGAGGAAGAAACGAGAGAGAGAGAGAGAGAGAGAGAGAGAGAGAGAGAGAGAGAGAGAGAGAGAATACGAAGGGTGAGAGTGTGAATCTCGCTAAATAGCATAGCTAAACTTAACGTTACGAAAGAAACAAACAGGATAGACTTACACATTTCGATTTATCTAGCTACCAGCTTTTAAATCAGAATTTGGAGAGGGGGCGGTTAAACTTAAACATAGAACAATTTTAAAAAAAAAAAAAAAAGCTATTTGGATATTCAAAATAAATCACACTCCCTCCGCACAACTTCCAACACGCGCCCGGAAAATAAATTACTTAAGTTCCTAAGTTTTACCAGGTTTTAATGACTTTGTCTTTTCCAAAATATGTTCAGCACTTCTATATAGATCACATCAAAGCTTCACCTGATTTTTTCACGCAGACTTTTAATCAACAAGGACAGTTTATCCATTTAAAAGAGAGAGAGAGAGAGAGAGAGAGAGAGAGAGAGAGAGAGAGAGAGAGAGAGAGTAAAATAAACTACTGAAAATTGCAGTCTAGACAGATTATATATTTAAACTGTAGTTGGAACTGAACAGAATGTTCACTTTCATAATTTTTTCTTTACCGCAGAATGTCAATCAAAACATGAAAGTTTGATTTGCGTAAGGGCGAGGCGAAGCCCACATATTCAATACCGTTGTAATAATCGACAGAACATGACCTCGCCAGATTTTTTTTTTAAATAATAAAGATATAAATCAATCAGTCTCTCTGCATATTATTTAAATATCCGATTTTTCGAAATTTATTTATATATTGTATAGGTTCATTTTTTATGATGAATTAAGTAACGTCAATCACGGCAATTTTTTCCATAGAAACCTAGAGCTGAAATTTCTGATAAACTGCCCTCGTTGTCTACTTAAACAAACAATACCTAACAATTTATTTCATCCGTAATTCTCTGTGAATCGTTGAAATGTAGTACCAGTAGGCGGAACAAAATGAAATGCATTTTATTTTTCCGGTTCATACCTGTGTGAATCAAAGAATTTCAGAATGGCCAGGCCATCCACATTGCTGGAAATAGTAATGACAACAATTTAATTGCTATATGACGAAAATTGTACACTGATATGCTAGATAGCCCATCTCGCCAGCGGAAGTAACGATTAGTCAGTCACACGTAACAGTTAACTGAACTACTTAATCATAATGCCGTTCACAGGAAAGACACCTTCACGTCGGGAACCTTGTTCTTATTTATGATGTGTGCTTGAATTTGAGATACATTTTTTTTTTCTTTCTTTGTAGTGTCAGTTTTCGTCTTTAAAAATGATTTAAAAGTGAACTTTCTCTCCTACAGCAAATGGCGATTTACTGCTAATGTGCTATGTTAATATTATGCCACAAATCATATCGCTGGCTGTTACCCGAGATCTTTCGCTAATTGGAGGCGGCTCGTTGTAATTCATTTTAAACAAAAGCTCTAACCCTTTGCCCGTCTATGAATGAAATCATTTTATTTTGTATTATTAATTTTTTTAGTTGAGTGATTAAATTCAGAAGGATAATATTTTTATTTTAGTACTGTCCCTCTTTTAAATCTTTAGGAATGCAAATTAAAAATGTCACTTTACATATCGAGAGCAGTCACATGTACATTTCCAAACCACTGTTGCCGTTTATAAGCCAAGGAGACGGCTGTGTCGCGTGCCAGTGCTGTGATAGTAAGACCAGGGCCGACGGGGTGGGGGTGGGGGGAGCTGGTAAGGGGGACCTGCGTCGAACAACACTTTTTAATTTTATTAAAGAAAAATTTTGTTTCAACAAGAATTAGGAGAGGCCCGGATGTTTCTTACCCCAGGGTCCGTGATCGCCCTCTACGGCACCTGAGTAAGACTGTGACATGCATTGGTTGCTCACGGTAAATTTCCTTTCGTAGTAAATAAAGACCGTATTTTTCTCTTTGGTGGCTCCAAAAAGACTGCAGGGCTGCAATAATGAGGAAAGCACTGCCTTGGCTGGCTGTGAGAGAGCGGAGTTTTGCCCTTTAAATGACATGACAAATTTAAAGAAAGCGTTGAAACAAAGTCCATATCCATATCCAAATAATACACCATGTTTAAAATCTGTCAAAAATTATCACTATACGAACTGAGACAATCTGCTTTTATTACATCCTACTCTTGTCGCAAAATCTTTAATAATATTTAGTTCTCTGATCTTCCTGCAGATTTTCTAACCAGTAAAGAATGTTACTTCAAGACTGAACTAAAAAATAAGATGTTTATTAAGTTCAGCCTTTTGACCTTTGCGCGTCGTCCATATGGTTGAATCAGTGCACGTGACATGTGCGCGGGGGAAGAAGGATCCCTTGGCGCCGAGATTCCCGCACGTTTCTCGTGACGTAAGAAAACGGTCCTGGAGGGAAGGTCCACCCTTTGTATGTCTCCTCTGGGTTTTTTTCCGTTGTTGGGAAACTCTGACTGTAGCTGAGATCAAGTTTTTGCAAAATGTTAGTGGAATTGGCTGACCCTCACAGTACCATGTTCCGGCATGTCGTACAAGTGCAATGTGACAATACAATTATCACTCTTGAGCTGCTTACGTCGCTGGCTCGCCAGGCTCAGTGACAGACTCCAGAATACAAAATGGAAACGGCCGTAAGCCCCATCCGCTTTATGGCACAAATATAATTTATAAAATTTTGTTCACACCAATATATTATAGGATAGGATCCACTTGGATACACCCTTCCGATATGCCTTACGAAACAAATGTCTGTGTCTACCTCAGGTTTTTTTGCACAGAACGATGTAGGTAATAGTGAATCAGCACGTATTGTGGTATACATGCTTATAAATATCAACAGAGGAGGGAAGTTAAAACATGTCGTGTGTGTAGGGTTGGTACGGACTCAGAATAATCTCTATACATGGAATGTTGTTGTTGTTGTTGTTGTTGTTGTTGTGGGGCTTAACGCCATTTTTCAGCACACGATAGGCTATACATGGCGGCCAGAATTAATGGTGGAGGAAGAAACCGGGAAATCCGCGGAAAGAACCGTCGACCCACGAGAAGCTACTGGCAAGCTTTCTCACATATCCACATTCGCCGAATCTTAGACTCGAACCAACGCAGACAGAGGTGAGATGGCAGTGATCCGTAACGGACAGCGCTTTAGACCACTCGGCCACTCGGGGCCCCATACATGGAATGTGGGGATGGTATTCGCTATAGACTCTTTGGGAAGGAGAGCAGCTAACATTGGCATATATGCTCAGTGATCTTTTTCGCAAAATAACGCCCATTTTGAGGTACGTCACTACTTTAGAAAATGAGTTCGATAACGCCAAATTAAACATAAAAGCACACTTATGAAAAATACTATACCGTAACACGTTTGAACGAGTTTCTTCATAGAGGGCACATAACACAGAGTGAATATGATGGCGTGCTGTACGCACTACTGGCGAATGGGACTCGACGGTCAGTTCCAGTTCTTAGGCAGTCGGCACGACTGGTGGGACTCGACTGCAAGTTCCATCTCCTTGACAGTGGGCACGAAGGGTGGGACTCGACAGTCATTTCCAGCTCCTAGGTAGTCGGCACGACGAGGTAAGCCGACTGTTCTGACCTCAGGATCAGCATTCATATCCTAGGCAATCGGGACAAGAGGTTGAGACTTTGAAGGAACGACAGACGGTTCCAAGGCAGGAATATGACCTTGTTGATATCTGTGCTCATTTTCGGCCCGAAAGTTTAAGGCCCAAGTCAGCCGTTGCTTTCGAGCAGCCCAATAGAGCAGACCTATACTTCAAGCTTGAAGCTACGCTTACGGACAGAGAAAAGGTCAAGGGAAGTATAGGGGGCCAAAATAAAAGTGGCATGGTACTTGTACAAAGGACACTAAGCGCCTTCGCAAAGCCGTGAGAGAGTCCGTAACGAGCGACACAGAGATTGTTACTGGCCACTTTACATAGATGGATGAGCTACGCTGGTTGGAGATCCGTGACTTTCTAGAGCACGAAGAACAGCAGGACCCGCCGCTTGATTGACCAATAAAGAGCTATTCGAGAGTGACAGAGACCAACCCTC
Source organism: Megalonaias nervosa (assembly GCA_016617855.1). Classification (NCBI taxonomy): domain Eukaryota; kingdom Metazoa; phylum Mollusca; class Bivalvia; order Unionida; family Unionidae; genus Megalonaias; species Megalonaias nervosa. The sequence goes on along the minus strand of JAECUM010023087.1, from coordinate 40,194 downwards.
TGTTCTTATCCTGATGGGTGGATAATCCTCATCTACTACGGGACAGCCCGGACTTTTGTCCCAACTGTTTCCTGCTCAGCGCATTTTTAGCCGCCAGTATAAACAAGCCCTTCCGAAGTGCCGGCTAATGGCCAAGCCAGGCCAACGTAAGAGGGTATATGGAAGCTTGCCCACCCCGCCGACCTCTCTCTACCTACGAAGATAAGTCCTGGGAGATGTTCCGGGTTGATGCCGAGGTTTGGCTGTGCAAGTGGTCTTATCTGGTATTCCATGTGCGAGTATGTTCCAGAGGAACCCACGCATTTTCGGAAGAAGATTGATCTAGCCTGCCGGTATGAGCACCACACATGACATGTCGCCATTTGCACTCCTGCTGCACAACAGCTATGTGGCCTTGCCCCAGCAAAGTTGAAGAGACATCTATTCCGGCGTTACAAATGAACACTTAGACAAACAGCGGAGCATCAGCCGTATTGATACCTCTTACGCGCACACCCAAGAAAATAGGCTGGCGCTGCCAGAACGGCACAAGTGCGAGAGCGAGCACTTGCGCAAGTTGAAAAGGACATCGACCTTGATATAGACGACATCAACCAGCTTTTAAGCTGAGCATGGAGAAAGTACAATTTTCTAACCAGGGACAAGTGCACAGCTTTGAAGCAGCGATCACAACAGGCTGTTTTCACGCCCTCGAGGAGGTGCTCCTGGTACATACCAAGCCTTCATAGTGTTCTTCGACGAGTAGTATCCCTTAAGATAAGGGTCGTTGTGACCGACATTTCACATTTTACTGGCTTTTTAAGTCATACCATGACCACTTTGAAGTTTGATCTCTTGTCTAATAACGCTATAACCGGTGTCACGACACTTGTCGAGAGGATTCATCCTGATGACTATTATCCTCTCATCTTAAAAATAGGTCACTGTGACCCATATTTCACACTTCACTGACTTTGGTTTAATTTGATCACCGCTCCGTTGGCCTAAGTGGTTAGAGCATCCGTCTCGGATGTGGGAGGTTGCTGGTTCGAAGCCCGGCCGAGTAATACCAAAGACAACAATGATACTATCATTGAGTTGATCTGGTGATCTGGCGTCACCAGATCAACTCAGGCGCAGCTGCATTTGAAGAGCACCGGATCAACGAGGTCAAGCAGAAACGCCAGCAGAGGAAGAGCAGAGCCAGCGCCGACCTTCAGTCCATCCAGCCCCCGGCAATTCCCTGTCCTTATTGCCGTAGATTCTTCAGAGCGCAGATTGGCCTCACCAGCCATCTGCGCACTCACAGACCAGCCCAGATCTGAAGTCATGGTCGTCTTCGAGACCGAAGGACGAACGTCATCATCACTATCAGCTGCCTCGCTAGGCGCTCAGCATTTAGAGGTTAGTGTTAGGACTGGTCGGCCTGGTGACAGGATAATGTGACTGGGTGGGACATGATGCCACATGTCTTAGGTATAATGCCTCTGTGCTAGACATCACTATAAACTTCCACACTGTAGATATCGTAGTGATACAACTAAAATTCTTAAAGCTACGTTACAAATCCCAAAACACAAACACAACACATTTAATTCGATGCTGTTCTAGCTTGGCTCATTAAACGAGATGATTGCATTTTTTTGGCATTCTGTGTACACATTATCCAATCTTGATTCTTGAAACTTGGCAAGTGGTGTGCCTTTGATGAACACTACTTCTTCATTCATTTTGTCCCATATATTTCGCTTTCGCTGGCTTGGGTTCATTATTGTATTAGATGTTTAATTTTCAGGCACTGTTCATGACAGAATAGTAAAATTAGTGACGATATCTATCTCTGATACTACCAGACATTCAAAATAAAAGAAAAAAGAACGTAATCGTGACCTATAGCTCCTATTTTACTGGCAATGGCTATATGAACATGACCACACGAGTTATGGGCATGTTATATGTAATATAATTCTTAGAATAATAAAACATGCTGAGTGGATTGATCTTAGTATGTTCTACATCCTTATTGCGAAAAGAGGTCTGTGTGACCTATAATTCATGCTTCAGTGACTTTGTTCAAATTTTGAGTTAAAATTTCAAATCATGCAAAATGATAATAGGATGTATCTCTGTTACTACTACAGTTTTACAAACAAAGAAAATCACTGTCACCAGCATACTATTCTTTACTAAGCATGAAAACATTTTGAGGGTTTATGATCATATAGTTTCATCCATGCTAGAACTGTGTACATCCTATCCTACAAAGAAGGCCCTTCGTGAACAGTGCAGTTGGAAATAGAATAAATATCTTTATTCAGTGTTATACTTTCCGTATAAACTGTGCATTGAACATGTGAATGAGTGTGGTAATTACTGTGTACTTTTCATGTGAGGCCTGACATGTAGTAGCTAATCATAGTAAATATTCATACACAAGCTATGGGTGTACTGCTAGCTGTCACCGCTCCGGTAACCTAGTGGTTAGCGTCCGCCTCGGATGCGAGAGGTCGCTGGTTCGAACAAGTCTAGCATCTAGGGGTAGACAATGATAATAGGTTCGCAAGTTGATTTTGAAAACAATCCTTCTTAAAAAATAATCCAAAAAGCAACATAAATTTCGGGGTTTTTACCAACTAAGTATAGTACCTCTACTCTGATATCATAGAAGAGAATGTTCTTTATTCCTGGAAGAGCCATAGTGACTCAGTGGTCAGCGTGCCGAACTGTAACCTCTGATAGAAAGGGTGAGGTATCGAATTCTGCAAGCGGACCAGCCTGGGTCAGCAACCCTGTTGTGTCCTTTGGCAAGGCACTTTAGTCCAACTGACTCGGCACTAAATGACCTACTTGTGTTTCTGTGCCGTAAAACACCAAACCCAACCAACTGTATGCCCGGTTACAATAGGTTGGTAGTTTCTTCGTATGTCAGCACAACGCTGGCTATAGAGTGCCATAAAGTTTTACATTGTAAAAAGACTAAAACTTCAGATGTAAAGGTAAAATATTTGCCAATCTGAATTTATTTCTGCATGATAATGTTTGCAGTAGCAATTGTAGACCAGTAAACACTACGTAGAAGCGAGCTATGTCAACGATGGTTACACTGAATATCTGACTTGAATTATGGCTCGATAATGCACGGGATACACACTTATTAATGTAGTGATCAGGCGTCTCATTGTCTGAGCTTGTTCGCACTCTCGAGACCGTAATTTTTATCCGATTTTCATCGAACTTGAAGCTTATATTACCAACATCTATGACGATTTCGATAATGACGGGAATGACAGTTCGGGTTTTCACTTACTAGCCTGACAATGTAATTCTTTGAAAATTTCAATTAAATTTAGAATTTTGTTCATCGGGTTATTTACATGAAATTATACTTGCCCAAAAGTAGTGTTCAGTTTTCCGGGCGAGTTGTGTTAGGGCATTGTGGTCCTCTGAATTATTGAATCATGAGCAAGATTATGCATATTCATATAAGGTTTTCTTGCATCTGATTGGCATAGCTCGTTACCACTCTGATGGTCATATTTCTGATCCGACTTTGATTGTACTCGGAACATGGGATCATATCACTATGATCTCGGACAAGTTCGAGAATGAATGAGATTTGCATAAATTAAGAAAGTAATTTTTCCATCTGACTGGATGAGCTTGGTACTGCTCTTCCGACTGTTTCGCTAATCCGATGTTTGATTAGACTTAATAAATACATTTGGACTTGAAATCATCAATATCTCGGACGAATACAGTAATGGGCGAGATCGACGCATATTAATAACTTGATTTTGTATCTGATTTGCTGAACATGTAAACACTTTAGTGACTTTTTATGTTATCAGATCTTTCCAAATAAAACTTGGATTACATCAGATATTAAAGGAATTTTATTGTAGATTTTGTATGCATATTATTTAGGTGATCATGCATTTTTGATTGAATGAACTTCTTATCCCTGGAGAGACAGTATTTCTGGCCCGATTTAATCAGACTTGACTTTTAGTCTAATATAATCGTGATATTGGACGATTGATTCATGTTATTACTAACAGCTTCCTTCTTGTACGCTTGTTTCTGATGATCACATCTCTGTCATTGGTACTTTTGATTTTTATAGCAGGGGGAATCAATTAAATAAATATAATAACATTGGTAAATTGGTATTTTAGTAGATATGAAAACGCATGCAAGTGCGGAAAGGACAGGAACACAAATATTGTTCGTCATATACCTGGAATAAATATATTTCAGACAAATGTTAGCAATGATAAAAGTACCAGAGTCAAACAATTCCAAGCAATTGTACAATAGCCTTACCAAAGAGCTCATGTTTCCTTGTGCTTTTGCTTTAATTTTTTCAATCGTAGAATTGAATCGTATCAGATTTATGTGTAAGATACACTGTAACTGTGTATAGGAAGAGAGGCACTTCGCCTTTGGCCATTAAGCAACCTTTAATGATAGTTTGAACTTTTAAATAGTTGGTGCCATATTAGATACACGCGATGAGAGAATTAAGGTAGTACATAAGGTTATGTCATAATTGCATCGCATATTAGAGTGGTAATGTAAATGTGAGAGGGTATGTTTGCATTCCACCCCCACGCGCACGCGCGCGCGCGCGCGCGCGCGTGTGTGTGTGTGTGTGTGTGTGTGTGTGTGTGTGTGTTGGTATGTATGTATGTATATATACACAGATAGTTGTATGGCAACAATTTAACTTTTCTTTACCGGATTGTTGTTAAATTTTCAGTGAGCCTGAAATTACCTAAAATTTCTGAGAATCTGATTTACAGAAAATACCTGTTAAAAATAACCTAAACAAGTAAATATGACATAAGCGTTGTTTCATTATAAAGATATAAGACAGGCAAATTCTGAAAGTTTATTTCTGTTCTTTCTGCAGTTTGTATCTCATCCTAACTGTCAGCAGCTACTAGCATCGCTATGGTACGATGGACTCCCGGGATTCCGTAGGCAGAACATCGTCTGCAAGCTCCTCATCACAATCTGCATCGGCTTCATGTTTCCGATTCTGTGTATCATGTACCTTATAGCTCCTCGGTCCAGTCCCGGAAACCTCATCCGTAAACCTTTCATCAAGTTTATATGTCACAGCTCATCTTATCTCACCTTCCTATGTAAGTTCTCAACAGTGCGTTCGATTCATAAAGCCGTTCCGGGTTTTCCATAGACCTCTTCATTGGCAGTACTGCGATAAATAGTAATGTTGTCTGTTTGTCAATGCACTAAGATTGATCGATGCAAAAAAGGTCACACGTTAATGTTTACCTTTCATCAAGCTCGTTTGAGTCAATTCAGGCGCTATACATCCAATGAAAAAGGGCTAACACGTCATTGTTGATTGATTATGCTTCATCCTAAACCCCCAGGTTCCTCCCCAAGTGACCACGTACAATCTTCCAGTCTTCCTCAGAACTGTTTATATTATAGAATTTGAACCTCTCAGGTTTCAGAAACCTTCTAACGAAAAGGTCTACCAAGGTTTCTTAAATTATGAATACTAAATTGTAATTGTTATACTGAAATTAAAAAAAAAAATAGTATGTGTTATAAAATCTAAAAAGATAGTTACCTTTTTGTAGTCTTGAGTAGTTTTTCCGATAATTGTGTTGTCTTTCATTATTCAAACATGTCTAAGAATTTAAATCATCGGTATGTGAGCTCAGTGCCACAGAGTTTCGCGGCTTTACAAATAGTCTGTCACACGATATCTTATCAACACTGTAGTGTAAAAACTAATTCTTTAAAAATAAAATGCCCAATTCAAAGATGATGTGTTGGTGATGTTGTGTTCCAGTTTTGCTCATCATGGTGTCTCAGCGGGTGAAAATTCCAACCCTGGACACGCAGCCCACTGAGAACCTGCCCAAGGGGTCCAAGTCCGAACTGAGGGGGGCACCTGCCACCACTATAGAGTGGATGATACTATGCTATGTAGCAGGTAAGCTGGCAGATTATCCATACCAATGAAGATTACAGGAAGTATACCGTATGTATTCGCTTATAAGATGAATCCAACTGCGAACTGTACAGACACAGATCTATCGTCACATAGCGCGCCGGAAGATCAGGGTCTGTGCAGTTTGTAACGACTAAACAGTAGAACAAACAACATAGACCCTCATTTTTAGGCGCATTTTGTTACGGCAGATCAGGATCTGTGTTGTTTTGAGCTGGACTCGACTTATAAGCTAGTACAGACGGTATCTTGTGGTTTATTGTCAATTTATAAGGTACATGCTATTTTAATTATTAAAGTTTTATGCATCTAGCCCAATTAGTCTATATAAGCCGGATTGTACATGTTAACTTGTTTTGAAAGGAATGGAAGTAGTCAAATAATATCGTATGTCACTCTGTTTTACAATAAATGGTTCGGGTTATTGTTCTGAAATTTCAGCTGGACCTAATTGAATGTAGAAAATCAATAGTCTCGTTGCCCAGGACAACTAAATATTAAAGATGTGCAATGAATTGCCTAAAACTCAAAGCCCAACCCATCAAACATCTATTGTAACGCTCGGCCGGTGAAACTGCTATTTGATAATGTTAAGGGTTTAAAATAAGTGATGTTGTATTTTTGCCAAGGTTATATAAAATAAAATGGGTAGTCAACATACAATGAAAACTGACAACAAGAATTTCAGACTCTATTTTTGAATTATTTTTTTTTCAAGATTGATAAATCACAGCATTAATTGGAATTAGAATAAAGATTTTACCGTAATTGGACAGCCGTGTGCCCTTGCTAAGACAACCAGATTGTGTCAGGTTGTCTGATGGGCAACGATGCTTTTTAAAAATATTCTATTCGGTTGGACATGTACAGTATAAAGATCACATTTATGTGGTTCTCAGCAAATGTAACGTACTAACATAAGGTAATAATTTATAAAATAAAAAAGTGTGCATGGACAAAAAACAAACAACAGTAACACACCCACACCTACACACACACAGAAGCAATGAGATGGGTTCCTCGAAGGAGTTGTTGAGGTTTTTGCTTAAAGGGAGAAAACTCTCGTCGTTAACAATGGTCTATATGAATTAGGAGAACGTTATGTAAGGTTATAGAAGGATGGAAAGGATGGCATCCCAGCGGAGGTGTACAATGCTCTCAGTGAACAGACCCTGGAGGCATTCCACGATGTGCTAATCAGCATCTGGACGGAGTAGGAGATGCCAGATGACCTCCGTGATGCATCAATTGTGACCCTCTATAAGAATAAAGGCACACGTGCAGACTGCAGTAACTACAGAAGCATCTCCTTGCTCTCCATAGCTGGCAAAATACGTGCTCGCATCGTTCTCAACAGACTTATTGCGGCAGTGTCAGAAGATAACCTCCCCGAGTCTCAGTGTGGTTTTCGCCCAGACCGTAGCACCGTTTACATGATCTTCGCAGTGAGACAAGACCAAGAGAAGTGCCTTGAGCAGAACATGAATCTGTATGCCGTCTTCGTGGACCTGACGAAGGCATTCGATACATTCAACAGAGACGCACTGTGGGTAGTACTCAAGAAGCTTGGTTGTCCTCAGAAGTTTACCAACCTCATCCGGCTCTTCCATGATGACATGGCTGGAGAGATTCTCTAAGACGGTGAACCCTCTGTGAAATCCCCGATATCTAACAGTGTCAAACAGGGCTGTGTACTCGTTCCGGTACTCTTCAACCTCTTCTTCACGCAGGTACTGCTCCACGCCATCCGTGACCTTGACCTTGGTATCAACATCAGATATCGCCTGGATGGATCAGTGTTTGTTCTCCGTCGCCTAACTGCAAAAACCAAGACGCTAGAAAGACTCATCACTGAAGCACTCTGCAGATGACTGTGCCCTCATGGCCCATGAAGAGATTCACCTACAGGCAATCGTGGACAAGTTCTCTGAAGCCTCCAATCTGTTTGGATTCACAATTAGCCTAGGAAAGACAGAAGTCCTCTTCCAGCCCGCCTCAAACACTGTCCCTTCAAAACCCTGCATCACCATCGGCGATACGCAGCTGAAGAATGTGGACAGTTTCAAATACCTAGGCAACACAATATCCAGTGATGGCTCCCAGGACAAAAAGATTACTGCGAGGATCCAAAAAGCCAGCCAAGCACTCTGACGACTCCGGACCAAGGTCTTGCAGCACAAGGACATACGCCTGTCAACAAAGATGAAGGTGTGCAATGCAGTTGTCCTTACATCACTCTTGTATGGCTGTGAAACGTGGACTGTCTACCGAAGGCACATCAGTCAGATGGAACAATTCCACCAGCCCTTCCTGAGATCCATTATGCGGATCAAGTGGCAAGTCCGAATTCCCAACCAGGAAGTCCTTGATAGAGCCAACACAACAAGCATCGAAGCCAAACTAATCCAGGCCCAGCTTCGTTGGACTGGCCATGTCATCTGCATGGATCAAAACAGAATCCCAAAGCAGCTGTTCTTTGGCGAGCTAGCCCAGGGCAACCGTAACCAAGGCCGCCATCGCAAGAGGTACAAAGACAACCTCAAGATGCACGTCAAATGGGCAGACCTTCAACCTCACCAGCTCCAGCTCGCTGCCTCAGACAGAAGTCACTGGCGAGCCCTGACCAGAAAAGCCAGTTCTACCTTCGAGGCTGACCGCTGCCAGCGTCTTGCTGAAGCTTGTGAGAGACGTCACAGAGCTGCGTCCCAGCCACCCCCAACCACAGGTGTCCCATGCCCCACCTGCAACCGCCTGTGTGCATCGGAATTTGGACTACGGAGCCACATGCGCGTCCATCGTCGATGAGACCGCACAACATGTCTTCCTCGGCCCCCGAGAGACTACCCAGATATGAATTAGGAGAACGTTATGTAAGGTTATAAAATAACCCATTTTTTGTTTAACTGAATAATTTGTTTCCTTGCAATGGATTCATTAGATTTAATATTATTGTCCTTCTGGCTCAGAGCAGCAACAAGTTTTCTATTTTCATCTGAATCACGCTGGCTACATCAGCCAATGAAGCATGACGATGCAGACATGCATTGCATCAACATAATTGATTTCGAACTTAAAGTCAAGGGCTAAATCTAGCAATTTGATTTAAGGAAATTTAAGTCCGACGTAGATTTAACCAATCAACTGTCTCAAAATTGACTTGAACTTTAAGATACGTTTTTTGTTGTTTTTTTTAAATTGGAGGTTGGAATTTATGATGATAATGCTATGTTAATACCAGTATTGTCACCTCACTCCATTAACGGATGACGTCAAAGTCCACTGCCTATTGAAATGTTCATATTTTGCCATCTGAACACATACCAGCCCTTGTCGAACTTTCATTTCATAATCAAGCTTTCATAGAAATGTGTAACTTGGAAAAGTCGTTAGCGTAAAGTATTTATCATTATATTCGGGAATTATTATGTAACACCTGACTCACAGTGTCTATGTTAAATAAATTAGTTTCTCAGTTGTCTTCAATCGCCGGTATGGAAAACAGTGTCGCCAACCAGAGACAAAACGTGGGAGTTAATGAGTTGGCATGAAGATAAATAATGAAACTATCGACCTCTGCAATCACACATTTATACGGATCTTTCGTTACAAATATAGGCTGGCAAACGCCACCTCTTATTTGGGGATGCAAAATGTTGGCTTTCCACCGGCAATTGGCTTTGATGTAAACGCCATTGCTGGACTGACGTCAGAGACTTGGACTATGTTATGATTCGTTTGGCTGTTAAAGTCTTAGTTATTGGTCAAGCTTAACATCGTCGTTCCTTTCCAAAACAGACTTGGAAAAAATGGGTTACTTTTTGACGAACGAATACCTGGATAGATATATGAAAGATACTTGTTGAAAAAAATTCGATCGAACGTCAATGAAATACCTGCACTTTTAATTTTAAATATTATTCCTATAACTTTTGATTAAAAACAATCGAATTCACTTTAAATGTTTCCTTACTAGGGCATCATCAAGCCGTGCCGTCATAAAAGTTACTGTGATGCTTAAACAAACGGATATAAGGGCATTTAAAAATAGCCGCTTTTTACATTCAATGTATTGTTCTAGCATATGCGGAAAAGCCTGGGCCTGGTTCACTAAATATCTCAAATGTTTTCCCGCAATTAGGATCTCCAAATGTCCATTTTAGCTCACCTGACTGTAAGAACAAGAGAGCTTATGGTATAGCCCTACGTCCGTCGTGAATCGTGTCATCCATCCTACTCACGTGTCTTCCATCCATCAGCAACTTTTGTTACTACTCTGGAGTTCTTATTTCTTATCCAACAGCAATCAAACTTAGGATATGTGTTTATACCATCAAAATCTCGCACGAATTCGATAATGAATGCGATCCATAAATATTAATTAGATCATGTTGCATCTGAATAGTTAACCTTATTAACAGTCTGGAAGCCATATTTCTGATCGAATCACTAAACTTGGAATATATTCTTATATCATGAAGATCTCGGACACGTTCCATCATGAGCGAGGTCACGCATATTAATGAGATGATCTTCCCGCTGATTGGCAGTGCTTGTTAACACACTAGAGGCCGTATTTCTTTTCCTACTTAGAATTTTTGCCTATATCATCAAGTTCTCGGATGAGTTCGATAATGAGATCGATTCTTTATCAGATTGATTGAATTTGGTACCACTCAGTAGGCCGTATATCATTGATCTGATTTTGATTAAGGTTCGAATATATGCTTATATCATCAGGATCTCGGACATATTTGAAAAAAAATGAGGTGCAAACATATTACAGAGGTAATCTTGCATCTGATTCAAGTGTATGTCAATGTGGTCATGCTGGCGCATTTACTCATTAATATTAAATGTTGTTCTAAAATTTAATACTAATATTGTTTAAACAAAGTCGATTCAATCCCGACTATTGAATGCTTTGCACCATAACTGTCATCAGAAACCTTCCAGACGAAAATTTTTGATCACTATGGACTTTTACAATCTTGGCTAGTTACTAAACTAGGTAGAGATAAGAATATGTCAGGTCTAATCATCACAGTATAGGGTAGTACAAATTTTATATCAATATCTTTCATTGTGACATCACAGCGCGCGACATTCATTACGGTTTGTACTAGATCACGCCTTTTGGTTGACCTCGTCTAAAAATGTCCATATACTAAAACATCGAGTTTTGCCATATGTGTTTATCAGGTCGTGTAATTAATGACCTTCCAGTGAATATGGATGTGGGAGGATTCAAATCAAGTGAATAATTGCCATTTAAAATTGTGTGTGATCAAATTCTAAAAAAAATGACACCCGTTACTGAAATAGTCGGCACTGAACGCATGGATGACTTTTACTGTAGCCGAGACCGCTCCGGTGGCCTAGTAGTTAGAGCATCCGCCTTGGATGCGGAAGGTCGTGGGTTCGAACCCCGGCCGAGTCATACCAAAGACTTTAAAAAATGGTACTAACAGCTGCATCGCTTGGCACTCAGCATTAAAAGGTTAGTGTTAGGACTGGTCGGCCTGGTGTCAGGATAATGTCACTGGGTGGGACATCATGCTACACGTCTGCGGCATGATGCCCCAGTGCTGGACGTCACTATAAACGGTCACACTGCAGACATCGTAGCGATATGACTGAAAAATTGTTAAAGCTACGTTAAAAATCTAAATCACACACACACACACACACACACACACACACACACACACACACACACTGTAGCCGAACTCATTAACGCTCTAGAAACCATTTTGTGGTCCAGTTTCATCGAAACCAAGAATACATGGCTTATATTATCAAGATGTTGGACAGTTTTCAACAATGAGCAAGGTCCGTGCATATTAATGAGGTGATCTTGCATCTGATCGGTTTAGCTTATTGCTGCTATAGAACTGTATTTCTCATCCGCACCATAGTGCCATGCAACACTACTACATACTGGTCCGATTTTGGCTTATATCATTGATGTATGTAATTGTTTTGTAAGAGCATGATCAGCGCATATAAATTAAGTCACCTTTCGAATGACTGGCAGAGCTTCTTACCTTCTCTCCGACTGTGTCTGTGGCCAGAGTTAATCAAGACCTGCTAAATATACTAATATCGTCATAATGTTGAATGATGTTTATGACCGATACCTATGCATATATTTATGAGGTGGTCTTGCAACTTTTATAAGGCTTTGTACCATTTTAGAGACTCTATTTGCTGATCGGACTTTGATCAAACTTGTTAAATTTGTTGTATATTGTCAAGATGCTGTATGAGTTTGATTAGGAGCAATAAGTAAACATATTTATGAAGTAATTTAGTATCTGATTAGCTGAGCTTGTTACCACTCTTGAGATCTTACGCCAGGTCCTATAATCAGTGCAGTTGTCGCATATTAATGGCATACCTTGCATCTGATTGGCTGGACTTTTTACGTCTCTAGCCCTTGCATCCGATTGGTTGGACATTTTACCTCTCTAGCCCTTGAGACCATATTTCTTATCTAATTTAATAACATTTTATAAACGAGATTATGTGATCAAGCTCTTGGATGACTTTGATTATGAGCAAGAGACTGCATATTAATATTGCCTTCATCTTTAGACTTTTTTAAAAAATAAATTTTAATCAGGATATAGCAAAATAAGCAAAATCAACTTCATATATAGCTTGGTAGATTACTATTTAGGTGTGTTCTTGAAATACTACATAAACCTGCTTAGTGAAATTGTCAACTGTTATGCTGTGTAAATCATTGAGCGATATCAGATACTCTTGAACCTCTTGCTATTACTTGGTTTGGATTTGTGAGGGGGGTTGGGGGTTGGGGGGAGGGTTTCTCTGAACATTAAAGCATACATTAAGGATTACAGTAATAATATTCTGCTTGTCCCTAAAATTATTCTTTAATCAATGAGGAAAAATTGATAATTCCACAAATTCGAGAAATTCCTAAACTCGTTTTTCAAACAATAATAGGGCACCCATATGTATAGTTTTAAAACTAAGAATTATTTGTGCATCAGTTACGTTGTATCTATCTCGCGCTAAGAAAAAGCCCAGTATTGTCAGAAATATCATCAGCAAGATAACGCTGAATCTCAGTTTGAGGAATATTTTTGAGACTTTGATTGAAACTTTGGCCACGTCTATCCATATCAATCAAAAATTAAAATTTACAGGTGCAAAATACATTCTACTACTAAAAGTGTATAATCAAGGAAATTTTTTGAGATCACTTTTCCACATAAACATGAAGAAATTGCATTATTGTACAATTCACAGGTCTGATCTGGGCGGAGATCAAGCAGTTGTGGGATGAAGGAGCGCATGAATACATTCATGATATGTGGAATATACTGGACTTTGTCACAAATTCTCTTTATATTGCCACCTTGACTCTCAGGGTTATAGCTTATCTTCAGGTAAGTTTGAAACTTCACATTATGTTATGATATATTAAAAATAATATGAAGTAAGCAAAGCCTAGGAAGAGGGTGCAGCTGAAATCACATGCTACATAACAAATGAAATTTGTCTCAGGGCCAAGAGCGCGTATTTGGAAGATGCCGTACAAATCCATTACAGAAATGTGGTCGAGTGATGTGCTATCCTTGACCATAGTTAAAAAGAAAAAATAAATTCATATTACCGACAATAGCAGTATATTAGGCGTTTATGTTACCACTTTATTTTTAAAACTTTAGTAGGACACGTTGAAAACAATGAAAGTTAAACAAAAAATATACTGAAACGTTTGCAGACAGGAGAAAAAGGAACTTGAAGATTGAATGACAAAATACAAAAATGTTAAGTATTGTGCAGCAGAGAAAATTTAAAAAGAAAACAACTGAATGCAAATCGTCAGTTTTTGCAAAGACAGAACATGAAGCAAACATGTAATTAGTGCGCTTTTTTGTTGGGTTAAAATTATGACTAAAAGGTGAGTTTTTCTTGATCAAACTTAAATTTTGAAATAGTTCACTTTGATAAAACTGAATTGGACCATTATTCTTCTTACAAAGAAAAAAAAAAAAGAACGCAATGGATGAAAATTTGACCAGTATGCAAGTTTCTGGACCACCAGTTAAAACTGGAATGATTAAATACAAAATATTTTTTAAATTAAAAATTTAGTAATTCAAAATGGGGTTTTCAAAACGATTGTTTAAAACGAGCTTGAATTACTCTTTTAAAAAGGTGTGAGAATGCTACTTTGATATTTTTTGTAATACAAAATGTTTACAGAGGATTAAAAAGGCTGTGTAAAATATAACACTAATAAATGATTGGAAACTTTTACATGAATCATCAGGAAAAGATGAGCTATCATCGATTTTTAAAAATGTTTTATTGAAATAAACCAAATAATTAGAACATACAAACTTATTAAAGTTTTAGTAATTTTAGTAATTCTTTGTTTGATTATATATATATTAGTACTTTTTAAACAAAAAAAAATCATTTTCTTTATATCTGACATAGGATTTTTAGTTCCACTTTATCGATGTTACATCTTGACAAATTGCTGTCTGAGATGTTTGGCAATTCACTAAGCAAAAGTTTTATCCCATTCTTGAAGAACAGAAGTATGTATCCTAATGAAGTACAGTATTTTTTATTTCTGTTTCAGAAGAACTGTTAATATATCTACATCAGTTTTTGTCGTTTCTTAGATGATTTTTTTAAAAGATTTGGTAAAACAAGGTTTTGTTAAGCATTATCTGCTAAGCCAAGCATGCAGATACTTTCTGTTCTTCGAGATTGTGCTGGACATTACTCTTGTGTGTGTGTGTGTGCCTTCGTTGCCGGATGCGTGCAGGCGTACACGTCACAAAGGCACAGCTAGGTGTACCGGAGGGACACCATCAGAATGCTAACGTCTTTACCATTCATTTACTAAACAGACTTGGAATTCTTTTTCTGTTTCTTGTACGATTCTTCAAGCTTATTGGTAGTAGGCATTGACCTGCAAATTTTGCTTCATAGATTCTAAAACCAATGTTTGTTTTTATTACCGTATTACTTGCTTGTAAGTCGGTCAAAGTACAAACTGCATAAAACCAGATATTATGTTGCTCAGTGTTCTGGCAGATCTGGGTCTATGTAGTCTCTTAGGAGTGATCAGTAGAATTATGAGCCAGACTTATGAATATTTATGAGCCAGACCTATGAATATTTATAAGTTGATCTTGTGTCTGATTGACTCGGTTCTTTTCACCAATCTATAAACAGTATTTTTGATAGAATTATAATCAGAATTGGTAAACAGGCCTATGTAATCAATGTTAAGTATGATTATGAGTGAAATGAATGCAGCAATATTTTTGATCAGGTTTGAATCAAACTTGTGACACAGTCATATATATTAACAAGATATTGGACAGGTTTGACTATGAGCAAGATCTATTATTATTAATAAGGCATTTATTTTTTTTCTGATTTGCTAAGCTTCTTAAAAGTCTGGAGGTTTAAATCGGATATTGATTGACCTACCTTGGTAAATAAGGTTATGTTATCATAGTCATCGACTGCGGTTCTACAATAAGTGAGATCTGCTCATGAAATTAATTAGAGACTGCGTATTCTATTGACTGGTCTTTTCACCTTACTAGATCTACAGCTGTGGCTCTCAAATACTATTTTTTTTTTTTTTTTTGTGGACCACTTAAATGATCTTTCTTATTGTCGATTTTACCATTTGTCTATTATTTTGCAACCTTTCCAAGGACCACCTGATTGGAGCCACAGTCTGAGAACCTCTGATCAAGAGAGTATGGTTCTTATCCAGTTTATATCAAACTTGGTAATTTTGTTTATACCATGAAGATCTTGGATGATTTCATTTATGAACAAGAGATTATGAATATCAATTGTGCATTTATCTTAAACAAGAACTATTATCAGGATATAGTGAAATAGGGAAAAATAAACATGATATAAAGTCTGAGAGATAGTTTACATAATTTGTGTTCTTATAGTACAATAAAAACCTGCTTCGTAAAATGCTCAGCTCTTAGGTTAGGTCAGCCAGGCGATCATTAGCTCACCCACTTAAACTTCTTACTCTCTTGTGTGAATGTCTGGAAGTTCCCCATTTTCAGCCAGTCCGCTTAATGTTTCTTCACTACCATATGTACTTGCTTATAAGTCAAGTCCAGCTGCAAACCGCACAGACCCAGATCTTCCGGCGTTTAATGGTCAGCAGATCTAAGTCTGCGCATTTTGTTAGGAGTAATCATTAGAACAAGCAACATAGACCCTGATCTGCATTCGCATAATGCAATTGCAGATCAGGATCTTTGTGTTTTTTTTGCAGTTTGATGTGATTTATAAGTGCGTAAATATGGTAATTATGATATCTGAATACACTAGTGTATTAACTTTCAACGAAATCAAACATATTGAAGCTTGTATCTCCACACTTCAAGCTGTTCAAAAGAATTATTAGACCCTTTCTTTTCCACCTTAATTATTCGTATTTCCTTGGATAGTTGAAGAAAAATTTGGGCTGGCTCGATTCTTTCTTGTGTAAATATCACACAGGAACCCTTAGATGCAATTCCACCATGTTTAAACATGGATGAAAAACAGCATGATGTCTACTTGTTTTCTTCAAAACTTCATATCACATAAATAAATTTATTAAAGTGCGTTTGCTCACATGAAGGAGGTGCATCTGGTATCTCACTTTCATTCCATATATTGCCTTATTGTTGTTGTTTATTTTATTTGATTTCTACAGTTGCTTGTTTTGGCTTTAAGTTGTGTTTTATTGCCTACTAAAGGCTCACAGATGTTGCCCCATTTCCTACACATTAAATGGATTTCTATGCCCTGTTTCCTACACATTGTATAGATTTATATGCCCCATTTCCTACACATTGCATGAATTTCTATGCCCTGTTTCCTACACATTGCATGGATTTATATGGCCTGTTTCCTACACATTGCATGGATTTATATGGCCTGTTTCCTACGCATTGCATGGATTTCTATGCACTATTTCCTCCACATTGAATGGATTTCAGCATCCTGATCAGATTTTGATATCTCTACTGTTAATGTGTATTGCATATCATGCATCACTAGATATTTCATCATTTTTGCCAGTTTCTTTGCTTCCCCCCGGGCTGCTTCTTTAGGTTATATTGAGCCTTGTTTTATTTTGTTTTCTATCTGGTTTATCATCTGCTTTATGATGTGATATTCCCAGGTCTTATTTTCTGCAATGTGAATGCATTTTGCAGGATGTTGCATAGTTTCTTTTACCAGTACTATTTTCTGTGCATTTGATGTGTCATAAAGCCTTGTTATATTCTGCTAAAACATTTCCCTTTCTTGTTAGCTGCTTTGTGCAGTGTGTTTATGATTGGAATCAGTGAGTACTGTTTCTCTTTGATTATCACAACGAGATGCACTGTCTTAATGAGATACACTGTAGAACAAATTTTGTCTTAAGAGCACCTGAAGGTACAGAAACTTATATAGTAATTGAATATGCTGCATGTTCAGTACTAACTAACTCAGTGGTAATGAAATGACTAGATCTTCAGGCTTATAGAAAAATGTCACTATCTGACCCTTCCAACGATAGGGTGATCACACAAACAAGTAATAAAACTTCACTCTGACATGCCATAGTCAACCTAAAGCATGTAACCATTTATCACTGTTGCTTGATTTTGTGTTATAGAAGGGCTATGATACAACCAATATTTTACCTTGTCATTCGGGGCCCCGAGTGGCCAAGTGGTCTAAAGCGTTCTCCGTTACGGATCACTGCCATCTCACCTCTGTCTGCGTGGGTTCGAGTCTCGGATTCGGCGAATGTGGATATGTGAGAAAGCTTGCCAATAGCTTCTTGTGGGTCGGTGGTTCTTTCCGGGGATTTCCCGGTTTCTTCCTCCACCATTAATACTGGCCGCCATGTATAGCCTATAGTCTGCTGAAAAATGGCATTAAGCCCTACAACAACAACAACAACAACCTTGTCATTCACACAGTTTGTCAGCTATCTCTGTGCAGATCAACCTCGTGTTGACGCTTTTTGAGTTACCATGTACTCACTATAAATAATTTTCCAAATTTCTGTTCATGTCAAAGAGTAATTTGTATCAAAATGGTTACTGTATAATGATATATTTTTGCTGATCCACCTATTAAAAAAATAATCCACAGCTACTGTATATTTTCACTTTGAAGTCCAGTTCAACTACAAAATGCAGGGACCCGGATCTGCCATCACCTAATGCACTGACAGATCTGGGTCTTTGCAGTTTATTCAGGGCAATCAGTAGAACAAACAACACAGACCCTAACCTGCTGGTGTATTATGCACCAGCACATCAGGCTGTAGCTGGAGTCCACTTAACAGTGTATATATGGTACCTCAGCAATGATAGCAAGTGCATCTTGAGTGGTGCTTGTACGATAATGTATACACCACTATACAGATTTTCTGTGGTGTATGCATTTAATAAATTTCATCAACCAGGAGTTTGTCTTTCAATTGGAACATAGTTGAGTGTTGGAAAAAACCTGAAGATTTCCAATCAATTGAACTGATTTCAGTCTATATTTTTGTTATAAAGCACTAATTGTGTAAATAGCCACTAAATATTTAAATAGTGTACAATAGAAATTATATATATATATATATATATATATATATATATATATATATATATATATATAGCTATATATATATATATATATATATATATATATATATATATAATATAATATGTGATATCATGAGAAGAACAGTTAGCAGTGCCGGTCGTAGGCTTTCTCTACCATATATACTTGCTTATCCAACATTAAACAGCATGGATCGTGATCTGCTGTATCATGATACGTCTGCAGATAAAGCGCATTAGGCGACAGCAGATCTGGGTCTGTGAAGTTTCCAGATGGACTCTTAAGCAAGTAAATACGGTGTTTTAAATTAGGATAGCAGCAGAGAGGGTGAACAGACCAGAATTTCAGACCGAAATCAAGCTTCCTACGGAGGGTGAAAAAATTACAAGAGTCAATAACGCTAAATCAGGGATGGTAAATAGACCAAGTTTTCAGACCGAAATAAAGCTTCCTACGGAGAATGAAAAAATACAAGCGTCACTGAGACTTCTAATCGGGTTATTTTTTGTACATCAAATATATCCCCCCCCCCCACGGGCGTAAAAAAGGTAACTGGTCTCTGAACCAAAAATTGTATCGAGACCTACATGATATCGCGACCGAGGATCATGTAAATTTATCGTGATAAATCCATGAGGAATTGCTTGCGCGCGTGAAAAGAGGTTTCTGAATTTAATCATATCCATGTCCCCTGAACACCAAGTCTGATGAATGTTTCGCAGAGTATGTGTCTCAACACCATTAAAGACAACCAGAAGATTGCAGTTATCTCTGATCACTTTAGGTATTTGTGTATATCTCTGAGTAACATATATAACATCGGTGTTTTTGTGTCTGCCTCGGGAAAATATCCGAGCTGGATTTGATTGTTTGCCCAGCATCACATCATCGTCTACTACGAGATTATTAATACATCCATCAAGATCATCAACAGATGGTGCATCATCAATATCGGTGATAAAATAAAAAATATCATTACCGTCCTCGTCCAAATATTTTGCATTTTTATTAAAATCTTTAAGCACGTTGTAGCATCGCTGATCATCTCAGATGGTGCCACTAAATACAACTTATCCCACTTGAGCGATCTCATTATCAGATTAAGCAACAATTGCGTCTTACCAGACCCAGATGGACCTATGATAATTGCTCTGATAGAATTCGGTGCGCTGGATGATGTTTGACTGGCTCTTGTTTTCGTGTCGCTGAGAAATCAATGATATGCACATTGTAGGAATATATAATAAAAATATGAATTTATATTGTGTTCGATGTAGAGCATCCACCACCACCAATGGATTAACAACAATAATAACAAAAAATAAAAATCGTGCACTTACAGGAAAGTGTATAAAAATGTGGTACAAAAAAAATACAAATTTATCTCTAATAAAGTAGGTGGAGATATCACTGCTTCACTGGGAAAATTACCAGGAGCTCCATGGGCTTAATCCTGTTACGTGTCTAGGCTAGTATAAAAGTAACAAAGAGAAGTGTGAAGCCAACAAGCTTTGTAAATTTTACAAAATTTATTTCCCTAGAAAACAAGGTAAAAATACGAAAAAGGACTTACGGTTTATGAATCAAATCCAAAAATTAATCCAATAATTTAAAATATAAGTCCTATCACTAAAATGTTTTAAGTGAATCAAAGTTCGAATCCCGATGAAGTTCCAAGATGGAAGGCGATGACGTCTTCTATAACCTGTTTTGTGTTGTCGTGTCAACAGTTCCTTGTTGAATCACCAAGAATAATATTCCGATCTTTAGAATTCCAAATAATTTTCAGTAAATGTCTTTGTCCAAGAATTCTGATGAGCACTAGATAAAGTCTCCAGGGAAAATAAATTATTTTGAATAAAAACACAATTCAAACTGGCAACAACAAAAACAATACCTGTATGATTTACGACTGACTAGAAAAACACTATGATACGGCACTTTAACTCCAACTGAAACGCAAAATGAACACGTGATTGGGTCACGTGATCACTTACTTTCAAGCGACGTAGTAACATCATATGTCATTTATCACATAGGCCATATACGGATTCGATTGTACTGAACGAATCTTACTGTAAGATTCAATAAAAAAAATTTTTTTTTTTTAAAGTTGTTTACAACAGAACTGAAACTGGCTCTGAAATCTAGGTCACCAAAAGATACAATGTTTCTACGAACTGCGTATTTATCAGGTTTAACAGAACTGAACTGAATTTTCTGGAAAAATGTCAAATCCAGTGAATAAAGTTATCATTACAATAACATGTAATGAAATAAGAATAAAATAAAAAAGAAATTTAAAACTAACACACAAGTAATTAAATTACATATACGCAACAATACTCAGAAGAAAAACATCTTCCTGGATATAATTATTGTTGTCCTGGAACTCGACTTGATATCCGACTTGACGAACGAGACCAGCCAAGACCTGGAGAGTATCCAATAAATGCGATTGATCAAGCATGCCACGTTCATGATGTTGCGTATAAAAATAAAGATTTAAAACAACGACATGTTGCAGATGTGAAGTTGATTCACTCGTTAAATTTCATAAAAAATAAATCTGTCAGAGAAAACTTGCTAGCTTCCTAGTAAAATCTGCGATAAAAGGTAAACTATTGCTAGGGACCGGTAATAAGTCGGCCGATTATTATCATAATAATGGAATCTATTATAGCCCAAGAGGATATTGGAGGGGTAGAGCAGTGATTAACAAACTTGCTGATGCAGCAAATGTCACACGTTCTATTGCTGGAAATTGGTTAGCACGACAGGCAATATGGCAAATATATCTACCACCACCTAAAAGAAATTAGTACGCACATTTTGATGTCAGCACTCTCAATGAAATTCATCAAACAGACATTTTGTTTTTACCACATGATACTATTAAAACTGGTAGACGTCAGTCATGCACATACAAATACGCGCTAACTGTCGTTGATGTTGCGAGTTGATATAAAGAAGCAGAACCACTATCAATAAAAACAGCAACAGAAGTTGCATCTGTGTTTGAACGAATTTACCAACGTGGCAGTCTACGATGGCCACAGTTGCTACAGGTTTATCCTGGCAAAGGATTTCTTGGTGCAGTATCATCTCTGATGAAACAACATAACGTCAAAATCATACGGCAATTCATCGCGATCAGGCAATTGTTGAACGATTTAATCGGACACTTGCTGAGCGGTTATTTGGATATCAGTATGCGCAGGAAATATCCTTGAACAAAGTTCAGAAAGACATGAGATCTCGTGAATGGGCTGCAAGACTACCAAGTGTGAGGGCTGCATTAAATAATGAAATTTACTCGCGCAATTTCTATGAAACCTATTAATGCGATCACAAAAAACCCCACAAAAAAACATATACCAATACAATGACGTGATTCTTTCTCAAAACAACCAGTTGTAGGTAATGTGACTGTAAGATATTTATATTAACCTGGTGAACTTTAAGGTGGTAAAAAAGAGCAACTGATCCTATTTAGAGTGTGATCACACATACAAGTTCCAGCGTGGTAAGATCCATGGGTAGACCTGCAATTTACAGACTAGATTCAACTGCTTCTCAGCGTGGATTTGTACGTGAACAATTACAAGCAATTCCTGCGGATACACAATTACCACCGCCTTCACTTTTCTGAAAGCAGTGCACCAGCGCCCCGACGTCGATTACATTCAAGACAGGTCAGCATCACATTTTCGCGTGTGTGACCAAGACTACTATTAATTCTATCTACGGTAAACGGTCTTGGATTATTATTCGAATCCTTGTCTTTAGACAAGGGCCACAACATTACTGTGTTACAGCTCGCACAATGATTATTCTGTTGCTGTTTCAGTGTCACGATAAATTCAGCATCGAGATCAAAGTCGCGTTTTTTTGTCACATTGCTTATAACTAGCTAATTTACTTTTCTTACTACATCATCGCCAACACCTTCGGTGTCGCCAGTAGTTTGATTATTATTTACTGTGAAGCCTATGATAACCCTCCGCAGCTGAGATATTCTTCTGACTCGAGACACTGTAACATAACTAAATTTGACGATTCAATACGATCATCGACAATCCAGATATTTGTATCGGAAAAAGTTAATCCTTGTGACGAATGAATCGTTATGGCATATCCTAGAGTCCATGGAGTTTTGTCCATCGTTAACGCGCTCTCAACAGCACTCACGTGAACTAAAACAATATCATTTAGTACAAGATTCTGTTTGTAATTAATTCCAGGAAATTCAACATCGATATTCTGTCGTCGCGTATCTGCTGGGCGATAACACAATGGTACAGGTAGATTTGAAAATTTTTCTTTATGTAACAGAAATAATTGTTGTTGAAGTGTATCAGGAACAATCAGATCAGTAAGGCTCCACATATTCCAAAATCATTTATGTGTTTCCGGAATTATTTCAGGCATTATTTCACACTGAATCTTGTCTGGTTGTAGTCTGATTAATTTCTTAAACTCTCTTAATTATGGATCAAGCACTCGGTAATCATCAGTTATTTCTTCGTAATAATCGACAAACGTTTTCAATCATTTATGCGGACATGATCCAACAAAAAGTGGTGGTTGACCATGATCGCTACGCGTGATCACAGCAGTATTCTTTGTCAATAACTAGTCAAGAAATATTTTAATGTCTCCAGCGACACCGTGCATATTTCATCCCAAATAATGATCTTAGGAATATATTTTTCACGCATTCGTTCAGGAGTCCATGCGTCTCCGCAACATCTAAAGAAACTATGATAAGTTTGAGATTTTACTTCACGTTCGATCATTTCTCTGGCGAGACTATGTGTAGGTGTCAATACAACCATGTCAAGATTCCGAAATAATTCAATCGCCCGTGTTGTTTTACCAGAACCACCACAACCGTTAAGATAAATAGTTTTATGTCTAGCTGCGGAATCATATGCCGATGGTGCTGATGATAATAAAGACATTTGATTATTCTTGTATATATCCTTAGATTCAACGTCGGTGGTTTCAGAATAACTAAGTATCGCCCCATGATGCATCGGTACTAATCTTTAACAAATCTGCATATTTTTTATTTATATAAAATGAATCTGTGGCAACTCTAACCGCGGTATCAGGAAATATGTTTATCATCGACAATAAATGTATCGAAACATACGCTAACATCGAAGACCTTAAATGAGTAAACTGTGGTGAGTCACCATCAATATAGCTCACAATTGTACCTAATTTAGTTCCGTCCGACAAGTAAGCATTATTCCGGCTTATAAATGTGCCTTTCTCTGTTGTATCAGTAATTATAAAATCGAGTTCGGCATCATCGATAATTAGTCGACAACAATGTCGTTTATGATCACATGAACTACCCTGCGTAAATTTACCAATTATTCTTCTGCCGAGATCTTTGCAAGTTTAGTTTCATATATTCAATTTTATCGGGATTACGCTCAAAGATTTCGTTGAGAATAGTTTTCTCCCTGACATTGTCAGAGGGTTTTGGTAACCAGACTTGTTTCTGTGGACGATACGATATTATTGGTTCACTTACAGTTAACGATACTAAAATTCCAGCAGCAAGCATATATCGTAATAGTACTATTAGAGTCCAACATTTTTCAGAAAAATGACAACCAAACCAAACATAAACAATCGGATAGATTTTCCGAGAACGAAAACAATTCAATACATATAAATCAAATTAGATCAAAATCTGGAAAGGCTCCATTTATCGCAACTCTGTTCATCTCGTGTGTTGGATGTCCAAATTTCTTAAAATATGCAGAACACTCTCCCATTCCAAGAAAACTTCCAGGATAACATGCAACCATATCATCTGAGATAACATCCTTATAATCGTATTTAGTATTCCACAATCCGCCGTGTTCGTATTCGACACAACTGTGTTGGACATCTTCAAGAAATTCCGATCTTGTTGGTTTCCATGAATTTTCTCCTGAGCAAAGTGAGCAGCAACTGACGGAACGGTAAAACAATTACTCAGTAATTGTTCAGTATCATCGGTATATTTCGACGCAAGATTTTTCTTTCCTTGTGGAGAGATTCTGCACGATAAATATCTCCATTAGGTCGTACAAACTGATCGTAATTTCCACATTCCGAACTTTGAAACAACCATACACATACAGGATCGCTTTTACTAACCTCATTTATAAAATCAAAAATATCACCGTCATAAAATTTAACAGTTCTATATCGTGGAAATATTGTTACGTCGTTCGTCCACGCATGCGCGTTATGATCAATGATCTCTATCGAAGTTCCCTTCGATTTATATTTTGATTCGTATAAAATCTCGCCGGTTATTGGTTTCACCCTTATCGGAAATTTTAATTTTTTTTCAAGCTCGGCAACGTCGTTGATCGTAGCTCTATGTTCCTTGACACACTCAGCCCACTCATTTATATTTTTACGTTATAAATCCGTTAAACTTATTTCCACGTATCGCGTTTGTAAAATGTTCTGTAATTCACTCAGCTACACAATTCAGCGTCGAAAGTTTCATCGGTTTGAAATCATCAACCCTAGGTTTATCATTCAGCAGATATATTGCAACTCAGTCGTGTGTGCAGTGTGGTCGTAAAAAATACAGACAGCTAAAACGATATTATGATTAAAGAAAATAACGCCGGCAGCAGCTTCGCCGCTGGTATAAAAAAACGCTGAAGACTACCTCGCCAGATTTTCAAGCTAGCAATAAAATAATTATTTAGACAAAAATATTACTATATAAATGGAGCAAAATGAATTTGTGAAACATCCCATCATCAAGAATTATGAAGCGTCTCGTGATGGTGTAATTAGGAACTGTCGACTAAAAAACCGATCGGTTTTGTTAATAATAATGGTTATCTCATATTCTGTGCTGGGAAAAATATATCTTTGTCATAGATTTGTCTACGAGTCTTTTCATGGATTAATCGAAAGCGGCCTTGTGATTGATCATATCAACGGCATAAACTCGATAATTTTTTGAATAATTTGCGGGCAATTACACAAAGTCAGAATTGTAAATTTGGAGGAACCGGTAATAATGATAATAGCGCAAAATCAGTTATATCTGTAAATGTAGAGATATGCGAAGAAATAGAATTTCATTCGATATATGCAGCTGCTAAGTATTTCGATATTTACCGTGCTTCAGTAAAACGTGTCGTAGATAAAATAATAAGATCAACATTTTCAAAGAAATACAACAGCAAATAATATTTAAGTACGCTGCCACTCATGAATAGAACAAGAAGATATATTGAGACCAAAAAAAAAATACTTTTGAATTTTGTTGTAGTTCTCTTGCAAAAAGACTCTAGACCAAGGGAGATCACTCTGTCAGGTAAAAGATAGAGCGATTAAAGAGTTATCTCGCTTGTATTTTGCAATAGTATTCGCTTATAAAGGAAATATTTTTTTGTGGTTAATTTTCTCCCACCCTGTCGCAAATAATATAACCAAATCGGTATTTTCAAAGAAATACAAACAAAGTTATCTCACTTCTGAAGTATAACTCTATTGTAAGACAGTGAAAATCAATTTCGAATGACTAAGTCATTGACAGAGTCGATGATGAAGTCATTGGGGAAATAACTCTTGCCAGGTAAAGGTAGAGCCTGTATCTTATAAACATTATTTATTTACTAATGAATGATGTTTTGTTTGCTTGCTCTTTTTAAGAAACATTATCTTTATTTTTCTGAATCTGTCAGGTTTCTTGCTTCCTTCAGATTGTGTCAGGGATAATAATTAAGAAAAAAAAAGAAAAAAAAAGAAAAATACAAACAGCGAATAAGCCATGCCCGTTGTATAAGCTACTTTTGGATTTCCAAGTATTGGTCAGCTTATATAGTATATGACTCCTATCACTATTGGGGCTGTGTCCTATTTTTGCTCAAAACTCAACAGAAAAAGTATACTCTCCCACCATGTCACCACGTGGTAGGTGCTCTTTTGCACTCCCCGGGGTTGATTATGGGGAGGGTGTGCAGAAATCTGTTGAACGTAGAAAATGCCCCCGATTCTGTGTGTGTGTGTGTGTGTGTGTGTGTGTGTGTGCATGTAAATGTATATATGTAAATAGTTGTATATGAGTGTGGAAATATATGAATATGTAAATACAGATAACTTCACCACTGTAAGTGAAAGTCTCTGAGGATGAAATCATGAAGCAGCAGCACTGTTCTGACAAAGATTGGCCAGTGAGAACTTTGGTGTTGTAAGTGAGCTCATGAAACAGTGGAATCGTTCTGACAAAGATGCACTAATGAGAACTTTAGCACTGTAAGTGAGTCAAAATGAAAGTGTATATTGCATTCCCGCAATTATTGGTGCCAGAATTACATGTATGTGCCGTTATTAATTTGAAATCCAACGTGATGTTACGTGATCCATCTGTGCTAATTGCCTGACTAGACAGGGTCGCTTGGATCGCCCTCTGGACCTGCTAGAATGTCGTTTGGCAATCTAGGGGTTCACTGGGGTTGTGTCTGCGCTTAAATTAGCACTGATCAATAGCCTGTTGGACGTAAAATTGTATATACTGTATATAATAGTTAAGATTGTATATATACTGTAAATATGTGTTGTGCCGTCCTTGTATACTGTAAATACATTCCTGTTTGAGGAATACAAACATTTTTTAAAATTTTAAATATATATTTATTATATAATGAATTTCGAAAATATTACTGATATTATTTCTGCGATTGAAAAATTACATGATGAATGTATACAAATTTCTGATAAACTTGATCCTGAAAAAATTATTTGTGATTTTGAATCACTGCTTAAACTAAGATGCCAGGGTAAATATACATTACCAGCCAAGTACCGGTTCATTAAATTACTCCAACAGTCAATGATACAGTCCTTGGCGACCGTCGACGATACACAAGTTAAACAATTCGTTTCACTCGCACACTCGATTGAGAAAATTAGATCAGAATTGTCTCACGAATACGAAACAAAAAAGATTGTGAATGCGTGTGTAAGACAGTTGAGAAAGATTATGTCTGATTGTAAAAGTGAAAGTGAAAGTGGTGACAAAATCACTAGTGATTGTGAAAGCGCTGTCACCAGAGACTGTGGTAACAGCTAAACAAAGTGAAAGTAGTAACGGATTGTGGAAGTGAAAGTGATTGTAACAGCTAAACAAAATGAAAGCATGAAACAAGGGGAATAATTCATTTCTGACTATAGTAAAAGAAATATTTTTTTTTAATTCTGATAATAATATTTATTCAGAATCAGATTATAATGTTTATTTTTTTACTTTTATTCTTATTTTTATTCTGAATCAGATTATAATATTTGTTTTTATTCTGAATATTTATTCTGACAATAATATTTTTTTAAGCTTATCAAATTTAAGACATGAATCTGCATAATTCAGAATTTGATCTCTATCACACACAATCATAATAATATGTTCTCGTTGCAGTTCATTTACCTGTTCCTGAGTTAACAAAAATTTTTCATTGCGATATTAATCAATAAGTATATTAACACTAAATTTTTCTGTGTGGGCGAGTGTCAAGATTGTTCTGACGGCACTTTCGAGTACCTCTTTGTTGTATACAAAAACTCTCACGTGTTGGTACATATATAAACCACATAAAAAATTGTTTATGAGAACTTTGAAGATTTTTTTTTATTTTACAAAATACTGATCTTAGCATTTTACAAACGCTGAAGATCTATGATGACGTTGAAGTTCTTGAACTCACGAACGCACATACAGATTTATATTTAAAAATTCTCCTCTTAAATCAAGCAAGTGTCCGAGCTGGTCGTAAGTTTGAAATGTATCCGTGATAATAGTGGATTATGACATTGCAGATAAACTGGATTAATGGGTTCTAATACAATCAGAAATCCAGGGGGTGCTTGAGGTGTAAATGTGTATAAAATATATCCCTGCTGGGCCTGACTGGATTTTTCAAGATCTACTTGATAGCTGCCATAATTGCATCACATGCAAGATTGACTGCAATCGTTGATGTGATCACAACAACACCTGGTGATATATGACAACCTCCACCGTATGGATCATTGTTGTGCTTGAGAATGTTTGCCGGTGGGGCTATTTTTCTCCACGCGTCAACTACACACGGAAAATATTCATCGATAATATCGTTGACTGATTTTTTTAGCTTGTAGACATTAAATCCAGGAAATACAAATCTTGGTGATTCTTTTTCTGTAATCGTTTAGTGTCTTAGAAACAACTGCTTAAGTGTTGTGTGAGATGGACCAGGATCAGTATCACCATCATCGACAATTGCTGTTTTGTCGAAAACCCAACTGACAAAAAAGAGATCTCATGAAACCTGGTTTAGATGGTGTATCGTTTCAATGATCTGTTGACGTGTATCATCATTGTAGAATTGTGTTATACTGGAAAATAAATTTCGTAGATCACCAAATACCCACTGATGTTCAGAATTAATTGCATCAGAAAATGATTTGATAAGTTTTTTGTCGATGATCAGATTTCCTCTATCTTTGTCAATATCATATAGAGATCTTATCATCTTAGGAAGCCTTTCGCCATCAGACACAATAAAATAAAGCCTTTCATTGCCTTTCGTGCATCCAGGTATTTCCATGGAACTTCTTTCCGATATTCTGGAAGTTTTAAAAATATTCATTTATATGAAACATGATCAGATTGTTTCGGCTGCTGTATCGCTGCAGGTGCTGGTGGTTGTACTTCTGGCCATCCTAATACAGTTAGAATCGACGACTGATATATATCGATGGCATAATCTGGAGTTGATATTTCTATCGCTGCTGATAATGTTGGTTCATGAACAGTGATAGCAATTTTGGATTCTTTTCCTGTGATAGATTTGATTCTGCATTGGAACTCATCATTGATCTGTTCGATTTGATAACTGCCCATAGGTATACTCACAACATTCCAGTCTGGTGTTCCATCAGGTCTATTTTTATATGCAAATACCAGTGAATTATTTGCTTGCAACCCACCAAATGACTTTGATCTAATATTTGGCCAACTGTGATATACTTGTAATTGTGCTAGTGCTATTTCCTTCGCTGGAATCACAGTTGGAAAGCTAATGCTGAACTCAGGATTGGTTGAGTTTGCTGATATCATCATGGTTTTTTATGGAGTTGTATTAGCGATGATCTGTTGTAGTAATTCTTGTGATGACGTTCTCATTGTTGACTACATTATTATTTTAAATCCTGATTCTAAATATCATTTTTCATATTTGATGATGAAGTCATTGATACAGTTGACGACGGTGACAATGCCTCATGGTAAATCTTAATCATTTCTGTGAATTCCTGACTGGATATTATTCCATCACTGAGACCTGGTGATATCAATGAAGATAATTTGGAGTATGCCAGCATCGCTGTATGCAGCTTTATTGTATATTTGTGTATTTTATCAACTGTGTACATGGATATCTTTTTTGTGATGATATTAAGAATACCAGCAATTCCTGTTGGATCTGAAACACCAATTCCTATCACTGGTGCTATCAGAAATGATGTTGACAATGCACCGATGACTGTTACTGTTCCAGCTATGACGGCAGATGCAGAGTATACAATTATATCAGTGACAATGACATGTCTGCAGTATTTTGTTTGTTTTACTGTATACTCATCGATGATATTTTTCAGTTGGGTATGCCACGAACACACTTGCTCGTATCTGAAATGTTGAACGTCGATTGGGGAGTTCATTATATTTTAAATAGGTGGTAGTTAGCGACTAATTCAAGACACCAATAGTACAACAAGCCTAAGTCTTTTTCTTCAGGTTCCACCACAAATGTTTCTTCGTCGTTTTGCTCCAACATCACTAACATAGATCCAGAAGATCCAGTTAGTGGATAACGCCGTGAAATTGTGGTAGATATCGTAAATGTTGTAGCGCTGAGTGCTGAGAACCTGTATATGCTAGTAACCTCAGCGTGATGTTTGATGGATTTATCAAGTGGTTCCATAATGCTGATCCAGACGCTACTGTATATACTACACCATTGGTAATCTTTTTGATATCAGAGTTTAATATCAATAACAGCTGGATTTCCAAAAAATTCATTAATGGTTCTATTTGTGTTTCTATGAAAATTTGTAAATGCGTTTACGTGGGTAGTATAATCAGATTTTAGAGATATCAGTCCATCATTGATTGCAATTAACGAGTTCATCATTGGGAGGATGCTATTGTCGACATATTCTTCGTTGCAGCGTCGTCGTTTGATTCTGGTTCTCCAAGACGAGTAATTTTATTATTAGTCATATTGAGAGAACCAATCATTGTATCACCGGCGGATAGTAAACGATCACCGATCTCAGTTCTGATAGTAGCGTTGTTGCTGTCTACGTATCTTTTCGTTTCCACATCATTGTCTGATTTTGGTTCTCTCACATTAATAATTGTATTTTTACTCATGTTGAGATTGCCATACATAATATCTCCAATTTTTCTGATACATCCAGCAATTTCTCCCTTGAGTGTTAAGACTGATTCATCTGAATTTTTAATGTTACCATGTTTAATAAATACAGCTAAGTTATCTTCAGTCGCATCTGGAACCCGCAGAATAATATCTGTCAACGGGATATTTGCTCGTCTTTAATCGTCCTGAAAAACGACTTCATTTTGGTCCACATTTGTGAGACTCAAAAAATCAGCGAGTTCATTCTTGACCTGGTCAAAGGTTGCATATTTGGATAAGTCACCTTGAGGTTTGCCCTGAGTAAAACTCAGAGCAGATCTTCCATAAATATCTACCATTATATATTCACTAAGACCTGTTTAAAACGACGGTGGACGACTATACCATCTGGTGGTATACTCATGCACGACTTTATGAGGCAGTATTAGGGACCTTGACACAGCATCCAGTACAGTGAGTACTTCACGGCCACTTATTGGCGGATTGGTTATTGTATGTGTTGGTAATGTTGAATACCAGATTGGAGTTTGAAGTCCGCTGACATATTTTAAAAATTCTTTAGGTGGCGCCAACCCATACAAATCAAAATAAACAACTCCATGTGGATCAATCGCGTATGCAACCCAGTGAGTGCCTGGACCAGAACTTCCATCAAGACAATTAATGATACCAGTTTCAACATTGTTTGATTGTTTTGGTAATTAATCACACATAAACACACCGCTGAAGTTGATGTTTAATTTGTTTGCGGCATTAAGTAAATCAAAATTGGACATGGGAAGTATCAACTAAGTGTCCTGGGAAGTCTTAGACCCGATTGCGAGTGGATTGACCATACCATAAATGGGGAGTTCCTGGCAGCCTTAGACCTTTCACTACTGATTTTTTTTTGGACGTTTTTATTACTTGTCCTGTTGCTTTCTGTAATGCCATCCCAGCAGCAGTTCCAACAGCACCAAGTGCAGCTGCTTTTGCAACAACTGGGGCTGCAGTGGCTATCAACACTGGTATAGCTGCAAGAAGTGGAAATATACCACCTGTCTTGGCAATGTCTTTAATGGCACCTGCAGAAAGATTAAATCTAACACCGGTTTTTGATCATTTGGCATCATTGAAGTGCCTGAGTTGATGTTCTGTCTAGGATAGTTTTTTTGGACCATCTGTGATCAGTTCTGATTTCAGTAATATTTTTATTTCAGAATTCTTTTTAACGCTGATTGTAGTTTTTTAATCTGACTGACACTAAAATGATGATATGGCATTATAATATGGCATTATAATATCTTAAGCAATTTAATTACACGTTTTCCACTGGGGCATCAATGACTCTCATTCGTCCACCAACACATTCAAGCAACATTGTTTTATCTGAGAGTATAACAGCAATTGCTCTGTAATTAGCAATAGCTCCTTTGCCACTTGAGCTCGAAAGTGTATATCAATGACAGATTGCCTAAATAAATCCAAGTGTTCCAGTGAAAAGTAATAAATCGGATACAGCATTGTAAAGTCTAGTTGTGATATTTGTAGACTAGGATCAACATTTTGATCATGTCCCATGAATGTCATCAAACGATGATATGTACGTGCTACATGATTATTCTCAAAATTCAATAATATATCTTAGGATGGTTCTTGATGTCCATTTATTCTCAGTGAAACTTCAGTAACACCAAGTTTGTCAAATATCATTGTACTGTGTGTTTGTGAGTTTACTCATGCAGCATCTTGGAAAGCAACAAATATATGTCACGGTGCAGAGACACCTTGCTGTGATGCTATCTGCCATGTGAATAAACCATTAATGTCACTTTGAACACTATCTGTGGTCATTGTCAACCATGATAATGTTGATTTACCACCTTGATCTATAAAAGAGAGCAACTTTTGTTTTTCAGTGAGTGATGGAGTCATTACTGGCATCCACAATGAAATTTTTTTTTTTTTTATTACTTTACCTGCATCACTGAGAGATCACCAGATTGCATCGTTCTTGTCACTTTTTCTCACAAGTACAACTGTATGCTTGGCTCCAAAAATGACCTTTCTGACATTTCTGCAAAATCCAAAGATATGTGACAGTCGAATTGCACATGAAAATCTTCTATGACCATCTTTCAGAATTGATCGACGCACTGCAAATCCTAAGTTGAATTATTGATTAGCACCATGAACCACCGGCCACACATCAGCATCAGCATTGTTGGCATTGTTTCTTGGTAATCTTACATCATACTGTCTGTTGTCAGGGTGGTCAGAAGTATCCTTCACAAACATCATTGATGGACCTGCAGATCTGAATCATCATCTGAATATCTTGCTAGACCCAATTTTGTCGTGGCAATGTCAACATTTTCCAGGTATGATTCAGTATTTCTTCATCGATGATATATGTGGCACTGTTGAACAATGCCATGATGCCATTGTTAACAAAACCAACCCTAACATCAGCTCCATATTCGGTATTTTCTGCTTTTAAAATTTCACCTTCTGCTTCAATGAATGCTTCAGCGGGTAAGAAATATCTGCTTGTATCCTGAACCTGCAGTTCGATTTGATTGTGTGTTAGGTTTACGTGCATCATAAGAATAATAATACTGATAATCACATCTCGATTCATCTTTGAGAACTGGCGCATCAATGTCAAATGCAGGATCAGATACATGTTTAAACATTATTTATATTTGTTATCATCTAACATGAAGACCACTTCCTGCTATTAGACTAGCAGTTACATTTTTTTCTTTTTCTGACAGGGGTACACCAGTCAACTCTGCCAGTTTTTGATTCACAGCTTGATTTATTATTTTACTAACATTTGCTGGCATAACTTTGGTGCTGGGCAATTTTACTTGCTGAGGTCAGACCACTTGCTGTCTGCGTATTAATCATGCTAGTTTATCCTTGATTACTGACAAAGCTTTGCTAGCAACATCACCAACAGCACCAACATCTTTATCACGAACAATGTCAATAGTTTTCATTCCCAGTTGCTTTTCTATTGGTATTGCTTTTGGGGCTATCCTTTTAAACAGACCCTGATTAACATCACCGAGTCCATCCCTGTAGATCATTTCATATGTTGGTAATCATAAATTTATCACCCTGACCATTACAGGTCCATATTGAGCATTATGTATGATCATCTTATTTTCTTGTCACTGATATAATTGCATATCATCAATCACTGCAGTAATAATCATCAATGATTTCATTGATGAGGGACCGATAAACATTAACGTCCATGATATCGCCTGTAAATAATCATTGACAAATAGCAGCTGTTTCATTAATGATTTCTGGGGAATTATTGCTGGCTCATCTTCCTCCAATGAGGATTTCTAGTCTGTCCACATTGGCAAGGATGTTATTGGGACAAAGACCACTGTTGGACAGACCACTTCCAGTTTTTTCGTTCGTTACTGGTTGTTGTAGTTTCTTCTTAAGACGTTCTTGTTTTTTTTCTAGTTCATTTGCTACTTCTTTTATACATTCTTGTTTTACTGGTTGTTGTAGTTTATATAATTCTTCTTCTGCTTCATAGATTTTGTCAGTAGCAAGACCATTTCCAGAGTTTTTGCCTGGTTGTTTTAATACTAGCTGTGGTTGTTGTTGCTGTAACCATGTAAAATATTTATTTATTGCATTATCAAATACAATAAATCTTGGATCACTATTTCGGGCCTGATCAACTCTGTAGTGTATGCGATATATCTATTTGTACCAGTTATCATGACTTACAATAATATCAGCAAAGCTTGGGTTTCAGATTTTTTTTAGCTGATTAAAACTGTTCATGGCAAATGCAGATAATTCTTCCATGCTGTAAATTTTTTTTATGAAGGAAATATTCTCTTTGGTAAATTTATCATTCACTTCAGTTTTGACTCCTGCTTGTTCTGGTTCTGGTTCTGTTTCTGGTTCTGGTATACGATCCTTCATATCGGCTACTTCAGAATGAAGCTGTTCAGTACCCTCAAGTATTTCTTGTGATTGTGGTTGAACCACAGCTATTTCACCTGGAAGTTCTCTTAGAATCTTCTCTGTTTCCTTAGCTTGTCTTGCTGTTTTTATCATGGATCTAGCTGTGTCTATTAATGGAAGCAAGAGCTTAGCAGTGGATTTTGTAACCAGTTTAAATAACTGTTCTGCACCTTCTGTAAATTCCACCTGAGACTCCTGACACTCTTGTATTTTTTGTTTGACAGAATCATGGACTGGAAGATATTTTTTAATTGCCTCTAGTCGCTGTTGAGCTAGTTTAGCTGTGCGAGATTCCATGGTTAGCGTATTATTGATATAATAATGATTTAATTACACCACCTGACCCGTTATCTTTCTTTTTATACCCATGTGGGGGGGATATATTTGACACACACAAAAAAATAACCCAGTTAGAGGTCTCGGTGACGCTTGTATTTTTTAACCTGTCATAGGAAGCTTTATTTCGGTCTGAAATTTTGGTCTGTCTACCACCCCTGATTTAGCATTATTGATGCTTGTATTTTTTCACCCGTCATAGGAAGCTTTATTTTGGTCTGAAAACTTAGTCTGTTCACCCTCTCTGCTGCTAGGATAATATGAAAATTGTTTTCCATTGCTGTACCTATTCATTCTTTTAAACTCAGAATCAAACTGATGATAGTTTAATAAGGTATTACAATTTAATCTGTAAATTTCCCTGTTGTTTCCAGACAAATCAACTACATTATTGTAATTATTTAAAATTCCATAAGAAAAAAAAACTAATGTTAATATCAAAAGAATATTTATAGATAAATAAAATGACTCTGTACTTAATCAAAATACTCTAATGCGCATTTTGCATTTTCATTAATTTTTTGCCTTAAATTATTCTCTGGATATGTAGCACTATGAACCTATCTATTCTCCATGTTTTGAGCACTTTTATTTTTCTTAACACAGGTGAAAAGAGAGCGTGAAAGAGGTCTACAGACAGCTTTTATGGAAAGAAAGGATTGGGATGCCTATGACCCAAATTTAATTGCAGAGGCTCTTTTTGCTGCTGCTAACATTTTCAGTTCCTTAAAACTTATTTACATATTTACAGTCAACCCACATCTAGGGCCACTCCAAATATCCCTGGGTCGGATGATTATGGATATTATGAAGTTTGGAGCTGTGTACTTTCTTGTATTATTTTCATTTGCATGTGGATTGAATCATTTGTACTGGTATTATTCTACACTCCGGAAAGAGGAGTGCAACGTTCAGCATATCCAAGCTTCCTGTGACAGAAAATATGAGAGTTTTGCAAAGTATGCCAATGTTCCCTCTCTTTTTTTCTCTCTCATCTTAAGTTCTTCACAAACATATATATGGCAAATACAACTGTGGATAAAAGTAACGAAATCATATCATAAAATAATATTATCTCTTCAGCAGGCATAATTAAATTGGATATATTACCTTGTGGGCATCGGCAACATGTACCGTAATAGTACTCTTGGCATCATTTTATTATTTTTCATTTGAACAATGTCTTTAGATCATCAGAAACAGTTTAGAATAATTATAAATAAAGTTTAGTGTGTGTGTGTATATATATATATATATATATATATATATATATATATATATATATATATATATATATATATATATATATATATATATATCTGTACACACACACACATACACACACAGACACACACACATACATACATTTATTCTCATTTAAGATGTAACCTAAACAGGGATTTTTTAGGGGTCATCAGGGGCTGAAAAAGTGCCCCAGTCTCAATGAGAAAGAATTCAGAATCACACATAATTCCAGTTGTAACAATGTACTTGAAAATTTTCATCCTGATTGCTATAATTCTTTGAACAATGTCTTTAGATCATCAGAAACAGTTTATCAGTATATCTGATATGTTATTATGGTTGTTGTTTAAATTTTTAAAATTATTACAACTAAGCCAAATTTTTTAAAACTTTCTTTTCAGTTTATTTGAAATAGTTCAGAGTTTGTACTGGGCTATTTATGGTCTTGTTGACCTGGATCATGCAGAATTACAAGAGCCACATGAATTTACAGAGTTTGTTGGCAAGCTGATGTTTGGAACCTATAGTTGGATTGCTTTTGTTGTTTTGCTTAATCTACTTATTGCTATGATGAGTAGCTCCTATCAGAACATATCAGTAAGTATGATATTTTGTCATTCTTTGCTGATAGTGATATTAGCAGGTTTTAATTAAAACTCTTATAGCATGACAAAGTTCTTATGGTGCATTCCTCATATCACAAAAAATTTATTGATTTGACTGGTATTGTGGAAGATATTTTTCATATTCAATGTATCACAATCTTCCTATGCAATAGCATTGATCCAGATTTGTATCGGTGTAGCACACTTACAGGTCAAGATCTATTCCATCAGCTAAAATGAATTTTCAGCTGGAAGAGCAAAAGTGCAGTGATTACATGCTTGCTTGGCACTAATGCAATCCAGGTCTGATTATTTTAAAGCACATGTGAGGAATATTTATTGTCAATCATAGGACATTGGTTTGTTTGAAAATTATAATTTCTGTCATCTTTGATACCACTTCACAGCAACAACTTTGCCATCAAAAGTACAGAATATGTGCTGACATAACTTTTTATAGCATGAAAAGGATTTAGATTGCAAGATCTAAACAAACTGAAAGATACAAATAGAAACCTGAACATCTGTAATCAAACACCTCTTTTTGCAAAATTAACACCATAAAAATGAAAATTTGTGAAACTCAAAGCATGAAAATGTTCCAGATGAAAATATTTATTGTGTGATTTTTACCATTGGACATTTAGTTACATAATTCACATAGGCTCAGTTACCATATGCACTTGCTTATAAGTCAAGTCCAACTGCAAACTGTACAGACCCAGATCTAACATCTCATAATGCGCTGGTAGATCTGGGTTTGTGCAGTTTGTAAGGAGTAATCAGTAGAACAAGCAACACAGACCATGCTCTGTGGGTGCATTATGCTACAGCAGATCTAGATCTTTGATGCTTACAGTTTGACTTGACTTATAAGCAAGTACATATGGTAAGTGCTTTATTGGTTTTATTTTCTTTTTTTTCAGTTAATACCAAAATAAAACTCAGTAATATTAACTTTTCCCAGTTTTATTTATTGACAGTTTCTAGACTGTTTATGTAAAAAGTCAATAATACAATTTTTTTGTCTGTTTCATGCAATTTAGGGCTATTGGTCAATATTGGTACTAGGCTGTTATCAGAAATAACATGTTATGGGTGTGCTTCTGTTTTTGTTTCTCATAGTTTTCATTTAAAATTTTCATATCACTGTTATGCCTACTCAAATGATTATCATTATGTTGATAAAAAATCAGGTCACTTTTACACCTTTTTGCCAGAAAATTTTAAAATTTTCCATTTACATGCTTATTAATCATAAATCAGTCTGAACTTGACCCCCACGCACCAAAAATGTGGTATACTTTGAAATAATTCTAAGATTTATTTAAAGCATAAATAACTGAATTATTGCAATTGTTTGTTGGTGATCTATTTAATAGCATGCAAACAAATCACTGTACTGCTTTAGACATGTGATCTATAGGGTTGTTATTAAATGCTTTCCAGGGTGGTTTATTTATGAGTTGTTAATGAGTAAGTCATGGGTTATTTACTTAGAATTGTAAACAAGATAAATATTAGTAATTTCTTGAAGATTTATTTACTTATATTTTGCAGTCACAATGATTATATGAGTTATTTCTGGCTTATTTGCTAAAATCTTTAAATTAAAGTGAAAGCTGTAATGAATTATTAGCAATGATACTGGATGATATAATGCAAAACATCTAGTCAGCTGACATTGTTCTGTCATCTGATTGGGTATAACTGTAGGCACAGTTTTTAGCCAGCCATGAGGATGACTTCATTTAGACAAACTTTTGTGACATCTTTGACAGATTTTTTATATTTTTAGGGCACGGGAATGATGTTATTGGTATTTAGGACTGCAGAATTTGAATGGATTTAATTGAGACTTTTGTATGAATAATTAATTTAATTGAGACTTTTGTATGAATAATTAATTTAATTGAGACTTTTGTATGAATAATTAATTTAATTGAGACTTTTGTATGAATAATTAATTTAATCAAGACTCAGAGTATTCAGGTATCTTTATTACCATCCCTTCACTTCAGGTATGATCTATGCTTTCTTACAAGTTGGGTCAAACTGCAAACATGGACCCTGATCTGTCATCACATAATGTTCCAGCAGATCAGGGTCTGTGTTGTTTGTTCTTCTGATTACTCCTATCAAACTGCATTGACCCAGATCTGTCAGTGCATTATGCAATGGCAGATAGGGATCTATGCAGTTTGTAATTGGACCTGACTTATACAGGAGTACATATGGTATGTTAAAGATGTATCAGCATAATGTGGTCCATTGACCTTTTATGTTCTTGGTGCCACAGTGGCTCAGTGGTTTGCATGCTATACTTGTGAGCAGAAGGTCAAGGTTTGAATCCTACTCTCAGATCAGTCCTGGTTAGCTACCATGATATGCCAATGAGCACAGAAATCTACTGCAATTGCCAAGCTGCTAAACCTTGGTGTGTCCTGGGCACAGGACTTCACTGTAGACACCATGCTGCTAAATAACCTTCATGTGTTGTGGAGCCCCAAAAACCAAAACCTTTTTATGTTCATTTTTTAAAACCATAAAGAGTCTACACATGATGCTTTTTCAGTAGATATAAATTAAATTAAAATTACAATATAAATGAGATTAAACAAAATCAACACCAAGCTTACAAGGTACAAGAGTACTTAGAGTGGACATGGGTGGATGAATGGTCTAAGACACCTCCACAGATCACTAATATCTCACCAATATCCAAGTAAGTTCAAATCTCAGTCTTGCCAAATGTGGTCATGTGAGAAAGCTTTCCATGTGTCAGTGGATCTTCCTGGAGTTTTCTCAGCTTCTTCCTCCACCATATATACTGGCTACCATGCATAGCCTATGAAGTGTTGGAAAATGGTGTTAAGCTTACAACAACAACAACAACAACATCTACTTACGATTCATAATATTACTGCATGCTGGTAATGATAATCTGAATTATTCACAAATTACAATA
>JAECUM010023086.1:0-13118 GCA_016617855.1 Megalonaias nervosa | reverse complement strand
TTTGGAGGAGAAATTACGTTATCACTAAAAGATAACACATCTGCCAATCAGAAAAATGCCGGTGGTATATGTCTTTTATATGATGATATAAAAGATAGCCACAAAATGCTAAAGAGTTCATTTTCCAGAAGTTTCCTGGCCGGATCAGGTCAAGCGTTGGAGAGGGTGGGGTAGGGTGGGGTAAAAAATTTAAAAAGGGTCCTGACTTTCCATGAAAGGGTACCAAAGCAAAAGTCTATAGTCTATGTGTCTGTTTACTGGAAGTGTGCTTAATACACAATGCACGCGCGCAAGATTATAACGATGGTCAAATTTAGAGTGACAATTGACTGTACATCTGTGCTTTTGTTTTTAGCCAGAGTGGGTTCGGAAATCC
Source organism: Megalonaias nervosa (assembly GCA_016617855.1). NCBI lineage: Eukaryota > Metazoa > Mollusca > Bivalvia > Unionida > Unionidae > Megalonaias > Megalonaias nervosa. The sequence continues at coordinate 12,742 of JAECUM010023086.1, read as the reverse complement.
TGGACACCACCCTCCGATCCGGCCCTGAGTTTAATAATAATTGTGATTATTGATAGAGTAAATAACGTTGAAACCAGAACGTGTGTGTGCGTGCGTGTGTGTGTGTGTGTGTGTGTGTGTGTGTGTGAGAGAGAGAGAGAGAGAGAGAGAGAGGGAGAGAGAGGGAGAGAGAGAAGGTTGGAAACAAGTTCTCCTTTCCCTGTATATTTTCCGATATTGAGTGAGTTTTTGAACTTTACCATAAAATGTGATTCAGAATTCGCTTTGACGATGACGATCATGTACATAAGAAGCCCGAGGCCTTTATTGATAGCTTTATGAATAAACAAAAATAGAATTGCTTAAATAAATAATTCAACATAATTAGTTAACAATAGTACACAGCATGTATCAATCAGAAGTTTTAAATACTATGTTGGCCACCTCTCTATGGCTAAATAATCAACGAATGCAGTGCAAATAAATAAATGAATTCATATAACAATAGAATACAGGGGATTATCATTTAAGGTCGGGTCTCTTGGCTCCCTCCTCAAGTCTTGAAGTGATTTTGGGTGATGAAAAGTAAACAAATCTGCATTATTGTATTATGCATTTTGAAGCAGACTAGATGAATCGATATTTAAAAAAAATTATATAGGTGAAAATGATTTTTATTATTGAGCACAGTAATTTTAGGCACAATAATCTGTAACTGACGTTAGTCGTGGTAAAGACAGGTGAAAAATGCAATACTCCCACCGATTTTTTTAACACAAAAATGTAAATACTATATAAAAATCATCAGTAGACAACCTTGACAACCAGGATGATATTTTGCAACAATATATGTAGTAAAAAATAATGCAAATACAAATAAAAGAATGACTATTGTGACTGAGATAGTATATACTGAAAATTCGGTGCATACTTTCATTGTAAAAAGTGACTTGCTTTGTCTTGATAATAGCATACCTACCACTAACAATATTAGTGATAAGCATTTGCCCTGACTGATAAATAGAGACAATAGTTCTATGTGAATTAAAAAAAAGAATACATACATACATGCATGCATGCATACACACATACATACATACATACATACATACATACGCGTGCGCGCGTGAATGCGTACCTACCAACCTATCAACCTATATACATACATAAATACATGTGGTCAAATGTCTTTCCACAACATATACTGTTTAAAATTACAAAGATCTATGGTATAATTTGGAGATTAGTTTTTTTTTTTTTTTTTAATTTATTAATGATTTTCATAGAATATTGTAAATCGTGTTAAAATCATGCAATTATTATTATTTTTTATTATTATTATTACACTCTAGCACAAGCACATATATCATTTGAAAACGCCCGAAGTTAGTTCTGTTTGTCGGTAACAGATCGCTATCATGAAATTATTGTCCTTTAAAACTCTCCCCTTGCTCAAAATACAGACCTAACATTGTAAGATAGTTCTGTTTGTCAGTAACAGATTCCTATCTTGAAATTATTGTGCCTTAAAACTCTCCCCTTCCTCAAAATATAGACCTAATATTGTAAGATAGTTCTGTTTGTCAGTAACAGATTCCTATCATGAAATTATTGTGCCTTAAAACTCTCCCCTTCCTCAAAATATAGACCTAATATTGGATAGGATATAGTATGACATAACTATCAGTCACTCCCGTTATCCATGGTACGTACTCTTCTTTCTCCATAAATTTCCGGTGGTTATCACATTGTTGAAGAACTTTTCGTTACAAGAGACGAGTAAAAATATTATGTCCATGAAAGTCTGGATTTGTTGATTTGTTTATATGTTACGGAAAATGATTTTTGACCCATTTTGAGTTATCTAATTAATTGATTTGACCAACTTTATGTAACGCAAACTGTGACGCACATAGAGGGCTATCACAAATTGCCATAAATAGCAAGAGGAGTCACGGTAGTACAGATGCCAGACTCGGGGCAAGTTATAATTATCATTTCGGTTGATTTGATCTATTAGATCTCCGGGAAAGATATTAGAGGTTCTATGCCGAGTTTATTTACAACGCCCATAGGCGAATATTGATGTTTGAACTTCCCTATTCATTTGACGTCAAAATGCTCAGTAAATATGTATGAGACAATCGAGTATTTACAGAAAGAACTTATTTTTTAATTATTGTAATATGCGTGACTGATAAGTATCATATAGTCTCATTGCTAAACTAGTAATTAAATAATTTTCTTTCTTATACTTAATCATTTAGCGTAGAGAATATTTATTAACTGCATATATCTAGGGCTATATGTAGATTCTGTAATTAAAATAAAGTGACACAATCGTTTCTTAAGTGTACGAACACCTATCAAATGCTTGTTTGGAATGCCTTAAAAAAGACTGGATTTTACATCGTTATTTGCTGTTCAATTTTGATATACTAGTCTCTTGACATCTCATAAACTTCTAGAACCTCCAGGTTATTTCAAGAGGGTTAAAGAACTAATATACATCAATAGAAACAACGAAGAACTGTGGAAGAAAGAAAAAGATATATATAAAATATTAACGGAACCCCTATTAAATGAGAAACACGTAATAGAATTAAAATACCCAAACTATAATTGGAAATGATTTGGAAAAATTGGGCAGGCATAAAAATGCCTGCCATCCAAAGTAGATTATTTTTCTACATTCACGATAGATGGCTTACAGGAGAAGAAGCCTTTGACAGACATTTAACGAACAAAATACCTAAATGTAGACTATGTAATAGATATATAGATTCAAAGAAACATCTAATTTTGGAATGTAAAAATAACAAACTCGTAAGAGAAAATATTAAAACAAAGATACTTAGAAAATATGGAATTAATATAAATTCTCATCTTTTATATACCAATGAAATTAATGATAAAGAAATATGTGATGGTGATGACATAATAAACTTTATAAACACAATTATGAAAACAATAAGGGAGTATAATTAAGAATTGTAACAAGATATACCTGTAGGATCTTACATATAGCACACTTTCTATTCTACAATCTATCTATCTTCTTTAGACATACACTAAAATAAAAAGAGTTCCAAAGCTAGGGAGGCCGGTATCGATCTAGATCACAACCGGTCTCCTGAAGCAATAGGAACTCATAAAATTAAAAAAACTAAGAAAATTTGATCCTTTTAAAGCCAGCCCATACAATAATATAAATGCAGACACAACAAATAACACAAACATATAGCATACACAGGGCAACATAGATCCTTGGCAAAGATCACTTAAAATAAATGAGCAGTGACTCCCAGATCGGGGAGAAAGCTCCTATATACACTAGATTAGGATCGGTGTTTTAACCCTAATACAAAATTGTCTTAAAAAGAAATTCTTAAAATAATACAAATTGCACACACAACCTAAAGAAAACAAAAATGTATAAAAACCTTTATGTTTCGGACTAGGGGGTCCCTCAGATGATGATATTTCTGAGAGGGACCACACCAATAATCATAAGCCGTGTTTCCAGTCAATCTCGCTCTTGACAGGCATAAGCGGCCTTTCAAGTAAATCTCATTTTGACAAAATATAATAATAGGAAAATTGATTTTATCAATAATTTGAATATATATATATATATATATATATATATATATATATATATATATATATATATATATATATATATATATATATATTCTATGGGGAATATATATTTCTTGCAGGGGATCTTCACTGGGTGATGGAACATTGGTTGTCGGATAAAGATATTGTAATGAAGGAAACTACTAAAAAGCTATCAGAAAATTTTCAAGCACACCACATGGAGAAAGAATACAACAATGGGATACATTAAAGTTTTGAGATACAAAATATATTCAAACATATTGTAGGGTAAAAATGAAAGAACCAAATTTTAAAGACACAATTGAATTGCTCCATAAATAGCAAAAATACGGCGGATGACAATAGAATGGCAAAGCTGGTGTACACCACTTTGGGTCAGATTGTAAATGCAGGCATTGTGAATGCTGCTGCACCAGAAAATCTGAAATTCCTCAGAGAAGCAAGGCAGTAGTTGAAGATGTCTTCCATGAATAGCTTACTAGTGAGAGAAATTAGGTACTACTTCATTGCAAAGATGGAGTGGAAAGGAATCTGTCAGTGAACACCGATGTGCTTGCTAAGGATGGAAATACCACCGAGGCAAAAATAATGAACGGGATCAGAATAGCGAAAAAAATGTCGGGGTTAGTGATCCTGAGAAAGATGATGAATTGTTAAGGCGGAAATCAGCATATTTATGACAAAGTTGATAAGCCTCTGAGGATTTTCTGAAGGAACGGAACAGTAAGTTAGAAAAGTAATTGAAATGAGATATTAAGGGGACAGTGTAGCACAATAGTAATGATTGAATCACCTACAAGGTCTAAAAATGTAAGACATGTTGTGGACCATGTATGAGAAAAAGTAAGACACTCAAAGAAAGATTAAATAGGCAAAGCAGAAATTATATTAAAAAAAGTCTTCAGGACAGGAAAAAATGAGGAAACATGAATACATTCACCTGTTGAGTAAAAAGTAAAATCAAAGTTCTTTTTTCTAGTCATAACATAAAAATACATGGCTTTTAATTGTATATTTTTGACTCTAAAAGAAAAATAAAGACTTTCTGGTTGTAGAGTTATGATGAGAATGATTTATTATTGAGGATACTATGGATGTTGATTTAGTGTTTTCTGTTTTGTAAAAATCTTTCACAACTAATTGTCCATACATAAGGAATGACTAATACCACCACAAACAAGGGTTACCCTGTCCAATATAAGTAACCATGTTCTATTTGTTGGTGAATCATTACGGTAGTTCGGACCATCACACCGTCCAATGCATGTCATGGACAGGTTTAGCATGAGTAACAGCCAATCACATCTTGCACAGCTAAATCAACTGAATGACATCAGCTATTCCAAAAAAAGGCTCAAGTTTTAACTATTGCAGTTTTAGGCAAAACTTACAACTATTCTTCTAACAAATTCTGAAAAAATTATTCACGAGTTCAGCCAATAATAACCTAACATAAGAGTTACCTCACAGATGTGCGGAATGTAAAATTTGGGATTTAGGGACTAGTCACGTGACACCAGATGGACTATACATTAATATCGAAGTCAGTAGAACACAAATTTAATCATCTGCCTAGCCATTATCATGAAAAATCAGCAAAGATGCCATTTGTGATGTAAACCCATCATGAATAATCCATTTGCAGATAAATCAACAAGTGTGTGTTCATACCATACTCATCATCCAATCTATGACGCAAGTTTTGTGGATGACTTCCACATGAGGCAAGGAAGAACTCTATTGATTTGGGATCAGAACTCTGTTGATTTGTGATCAAAAAGGTCAAAGCTCATCGTCACACTGACTGACAGAAGAAAAATAGTTTTCACATAATAACATTAGCTCTACATCATAGACTCAGACCAACTTTTGATAATGGCTTGCATTTGGGAAGAGGCAGAGGGATTTGGGGTCAAAAAGTAAAGTGTCAAAGTCACAGGGACTAACAGAAGAAAATTTGTTTCTGTACGAATATTTTACTTATCAACAATGTACCTTCTCCCAAATTGTGGATGATTTACATGTTAGGTAAGAAAGAAGCTTACCAGTTCTGTAATTAAAAGGTAAAATGTCTGGAGCATTGCAGCTCAAAGACAAATGGGTCTTGCAGAATAACTTTGTTGTAGACGAAGTTTTTTGACCCAATGTTGTTGATCGCTTACACGTAGGGCAATAAAGAAACCTATAGATTATGTCACCTAAAAGTTAGAGGTAATGGTTGTTGTTGTTGTTGTGGAGTTTAATACCATTTTCAGCACATAGCGGCCAGTATACCTGGTGAGGGAAGAACCCAGGAAAACTGAATAACCACCAAACCAAGAGAAGCTACTGGCAAACTTTCTTACATATCCATGTTAGCCGAGCCTGTGACTCAAACAAATGCAGGCAGAGATTAGATGGCAGTGGTCCAGAACAGTGAGTACTTTAGACCATACGGGGCCCCTCAGAGGCAATGGTCATAGTAAGTCTAATAAGAAAATAAGGTTGGGGTCAATGACCCAGATTTCTGTAATCCCTAGCATCAATCATACTATTCTAATACATGCATAGAAAACTATTAAACACTGGGCAGGCATACATTTTGCCATTCACGGTAACCACATTACCATTTATCATAAAGTCTGATCCATGAAAAAAACCCATATGATTTACATAGGAACTATAACCAAACTTTATAGAGGAGTTAAGTAATGAGACAGCTGACCCATGTGTTACTTTCACTTTGTCTTACTGAAGCAACATCAAGCATTCACAAGATATTTGCTGCCACAGAGATATTCCACAAATATTATATTTCTGACATGGTTGCAGGATAATTTCCTAGATTTACTTTTCAGGCCAGACTGTGAAAAATGACAACACACGCTGGCAAGTCTAATCATAGTAAAATGAAGAGAGACAATAACATCCAAGTGTGTTCACCAAAATAAGTCTGGTCTTATACTTTTGTTGGCATTAGAACTTTTATATATGCTTTCATAGGTTGCTTAGTGAACGCAATTCTTTCAGTCTATTATGAGAAGTATATATAGATATTTTGTGCTCTTTTAATACCACATTTGAGTTTGACTAAACCAGCCATTGAGTATTTTAAATCTGTGCTCAGTTTTCCTATAAAATGCCTCCAAGCGCTATACTTAACACATTAATCCAGCTTGTTTAGTTTGGCAGACATTTTTGGTTCACATCATAACCTTAATTTACATGTTTTGCTGTGATGTATTACATTTATGATGCTGGCACACTCATGGCAATCATTATCAGATGCTTTACAGTTTTATGTTAAAACTTGGAATATTGTCTCTTTGATATTTTGACACAAATAATTGCAACTGATGTTGTTTAGGGCTGATCAATCAATTATTAAATGTCACCTTTTTAACTTTTCGGCATGCGATTAAAAGGAGCTAAAAGAAGTGTGAAAGTAGTTATGTTGGTGGGACCACACACTGCATCACAGCATCATACATTATACTGCCCCAACTCTTTCACATGACACCGACAGTTCTCGGCTTGAAAGAATCATAATTCTAATTGCAATTTATTTTTCATTCCCATTTTGTATAACTGAATGGTAAGATAGACTAGGATGGGGATATTCTGTCACTTGTGTTGGTCTACAGTAGACTTAAACAGACAACTGTGAAAGACATGCAAGCTTACTATTTTTCTAAAAAGGACCCAGCTAATGCTATTTCATCATGATTTGTGAAGAGCATTATAAAATTCGTCTGATTCTTTTCTGTAAGTATATCTACCATGACAATGGCATATGATCTGTGAAAGAGACAATGGAACAAAAGTTTATAGTATCGTCACCAAATCACTGCTATCATTGGTCAAGCGATTGCCGCTGTTACTGGTTGTTTTTGTCACATGAGGAGGGCTCCCCGTGTGGCCGAATGGTCTAAGGCACCTAATTGCCATGACAGATCGCTAACATATAACCACTGTCTGCGTTGGTCTCGGCTAAGCTATCATGGCCATGTGAGAAAGCTTGCAAGTCAGTCCTTGTGTGTTGGTGATTCTTCCTGATGTTTACCTTAAGTTCTTCCTCCATCAAATTATGCTGGCTGCCATGTATAGTGTATCATGTGCTTACTTATATCATTAAACCCTTCAAACAATTGTCACATTAAGCTCCCTTACTAAAAAAGTAAACTTTAGTTCTAAATTCAATGTAAATGAGTCATTTTCTTCACGACAGTAAAATGTTTTCCTAAAACTATGATTACCCAATGTTTGTATTGGTAATCTTTTCAGCACTTATATCATTGTTAACTAATTATGCGATTAATGGCAATATTTCTGATGTTGGTAGTGTATTGTATGACTGACACTTAACAAAAACATACAACTTAACAGTTGTTAGGGTACATGTACAGGCTTCAGTGCTGTGTACCTAATACAATCTAACGAACTTAACCAAGTCTCCATCTATGATTTGCCGTTATCATGAAATAGAACGGAATGATTATTTCTTTCTGTAATGTACATGCTTATTTATTCAAGTCTCTCTTTACAAGTACAGCATTATTCATTTAGATAAAGAAAAAAAATATTTGAATTCATACCGTAACTTTTTAGACTGACACTGTTCTCTTGCTACCATGTGAAACTAGCATAATCTTAAATGTATGTACAAGTCACTGTGTTCTTGAACTTAATGAAGTACATAATTACAAGCAGTTATGTCTGACTTGGTCTCCAAGGTCATGTGGTTCAGTTTTAAAACTTTTTTTACACAGTACAATGAACTCCTTTTCATATGGTCACTTCTGCAGTAGGAAAATGGCCTTATAAGAGGAGTGACCCTTCATGAGGGGGTTTACACAGATGTGAGTAATTACTACAAAGGATGAAGAGCATAAATGATTAATAAATATTTAATATTTTCATTTAAAAATCACAGCAATGTAAATTATAAAAAGTCAGTCTAGTTACTTCAACCTTTACATGTCTCTAAAATTTTAATTACCATAGATGTAGTTGACACGTATTTTTGCTCATGTTCATCATAATTGTACAAACTGTGTCACACAAACCTGATTATCAAGTGCAACCAAATTTGGTCCCAAGAGGTATACATTCTGTTAATTTTGCCAGAATTGCCAAACAATGATCAATATTAGCTACAATATCAACCAAAATCAACTGCAAATAGTATATCACAATACCTTTGACATGCTGAAGAACAAAAATCTTGTACAGGCGATATACATAATTAGTTTCACCAAATGTCTAAAAATATAGATCCATTTAATGTTTAGAGAGGCTCCATCACGTGTGACGTATTTGATTTGACTGATTTGGAATATATATCATGACTTTGTAATATACATTCTAATCTAGTTAATCTGACACAATCTTGAGCAATGAAACAAGATATCCAAGTGGGCCTGATATTGCTCACTAAGTTACATAACTTGGTGATACTGCTATCTAAAACTAACACGTTACAAGGAAGGAGAACATCCTACATACAAAAAACCTTTGAAAGTTTCATCAAAATATATTAGATTAGCACAAACCACCTTTTGGCTATGGATGAGGTCGATGATGTAGTCCCGACCTATGAAGCCACCCGCCATCAAAACTCCATTATCATCAACATGTAAACATTTTCAAACTCAATAGAAAAGGGAAAATCTGAATTAATCGAAAGATTGGATGGTCATTCTTTTCAAGATGTTTTTTTTTTTTTTTGCAGAAATATCCTATTTACAGTCACAACACCACCACTCCCCACATCACATGACAATCTCTAAAACTGGTTATGTTTTACCTCATATAAAAGCTGTACTGAGACAAATCTGAGATATTTCATATGTAAGGCAGTAACAACTGCATCCCAGATATTACTTTAACGAAGACAAAAGTGGACCATGACAAAAAATGATTTCCCAAAAATTAACTAATAATGACGATCTCCATACAAGTAAAAATGAAAAAAAAAAAAAAACATGGATGGTCACTTATGAGCACTGTCAGCCAAAATTCAATCTTGAATCTGGCTAACATAGATGTGTTTCTGCACCATCCAAACAAAACAAAATCAAGCATTCTCAACATAACTGTAACTCAGGAGGGAGAAACAGATATTCTTACATCAAAAAACAATTACAGAAAGCCTAAAAGCAAGTTTTTGGTAAAATCAGATGTAAAATGGTAATACATATCTTTTTAATTTTTTGAATAGCTTGAATAACATAAACGTGAAGAATTTAACATCAATGATTTTAATATATAATTTTGTTTAAAGTATTAATAAGTTTAAATCAGTCATATAAATTAAAATATCACTGGAATACTTTGGAAGTGCTGTGCTGAAACTAAATTTAATAAATGATGGATTGTTACACCATTGTTATTTCTCCAATAAAATTAAGCATTCATTTTCCTTCAAAAATGAACTTAAACTTCAATTTCTCTTTTATCTATTTCATGCCTTAAATAATTTACAAAAATGTTTAGCAAAATGTGAATATTTATATAGAAAGTCTTTATCAAAAATGTAAGTAAATGGCTAAATCTTATACTTTTAAAATTTTGTTCATAATCTGTGACATCATAAAATTCAAGAGAAGGTAATAACCCTTCCATGTGTTACATCCCCTTAAAATATTTCACATGCTTATTAAATTGGAACTATTTGCGATTTTGACCAAACTTTCTCTTTCTTATGGATTAATGACTTCTGTTAATATATCAGTTTTAAACTTCAATGTCACATTATGTTTGCCACTTACTAAGCAGGCTTGCACAGTAATGCAACAACAGTCCTATGTAAACTATCTCACCTACCTTGATATCATGCTGATTTCGCTTACTTTACAAGTCTCATAAAAATTAATACGAAAGATAATGGCCTAATTAATATGTATATATCTTGCATATAATCGAACTTGTCCAAAAGCTCAATCATATAAACCTACTTGCCAACTTTTATCGAAATTAAATGGAGAATTTGGTCTTATGTAACAAGTTCAGCCAACCTGATTTACGATCACGCCATTAATATGCACATATCTCACTACAGACACTGTCTAAAATCATGATGGCATAAGCTGCTTCACCAAGCTTGAGCAAAATCCAATTAAAATTAATTTTCCAAAGCAGTTACAAACTTAGATACAACGATTACCTTACAAGGAAGTGTAGATCTTGCTCATAATCATTTTCATCTGACATCCTATTGATATAAGAGTATTTAACACGTTTAATCAGAATGATCAGAAATAGTTTTTAATGTGTTGACAAATGCATGATCCTCTTTAATATGGGTGGAGCTCATGATCACATTCATCTGACATTTTTTGTGGTCTAAGCTAATTTGCCAAGTTTCATTAACCCTGGTAGTGCCTTAGCCGTATATTTATGGATGACGTCACCTGGCTGTGCATGCGAGGAACCATATAGTTATGGTCAAACGTCACCTAGCTCTGTGCGAGGATACCATATTTTCATGACACAGGACAGTGACGTCTACAGATGTCCAATCTAGGCAAAACATTAGGTCTGATCGTGTAATAGCAAGGAGACAGCACATGTAATAGTCCAAGTAGATCATGACTCTGCATCATTGTAACAGAACATCAGTGACACATATATTAAAACAGACTTATTTGCCCAGGAAAGTCTGAACTCAGCAGTGGACATTGATGTAAACAATATGTTAAGTGGTTGCAGTCTCTCAGCTGTCTCAAAGCCAGTTGCTGCTTATTACTGTATATATGTATGGGATAGTCCAAATTGGAATAAAGTTCGTTACGGCTTTGTGTGGAAGTTTAGACGTATAATTAGCAATATGCAGTTTTCCAAATTTGAGAATTCATTTTCTACAGGAATATACCACGTGTTGATATGAAAGTTCTCTGACACTATCACGTGTTGATATACAAGTGCTATGACATGGCCATCCATCCCATTCAGTAACAAATTAAAGTTCCACTAAATCGAGCTTAGCTATATAGTGGCTAAGTTTATCAACGAGTCTGTTATGTGAGAACTCTATTAGCTGCAAAGGAACAAACTATTCATTTTAGGGGGTGTCAGGTGTCAGCTCTGATTTATTTCTTTCCCCATCATTAAAAAAATAAAATAAAAAGCACAATACTCCTATCGTATTGTAAAGTTCCTTTTGCTCTCTCTCTCTCTCTCTCTCTCTCTCTCTCTCTCTCTCTCTCTCTCTCTCTCTCTCTCTCTCTCTCTCAGTAATCATGTTGAAAAGGAGATAGATAAAAGAAAGAGATCCACTTCTTAAGTAACCCACTCTTATGACAGCAATGTGAAATGTATGTGACTTCAGAATCTAATAATCAAGAACTTCATTCAATATCTGAACTTTCGACCTGGTGGATATCTTTTTTTTTTCTCATAAGTTCGTTTTGTTTTGTTTTAACAGCTAGTTACTGATGTAGGCCAATGAACATATAAAGCTTGTTCTTTTTTTGTAATTTATTTTCCTCAAACATTTGACAACGTAAAAGTCATAATATGTTGAGATTGTTGCTGAGAAATGTACTTTATTTCAATTAATTTTGGCAGGTTGCAATTAATAATTATCATTGAAAACCTCACAACTCTTGCACTATAATTTATAATCAATGAGAAATAATTATGTTAATTTTCCGTAATAATGACTTTCAGGCCTCTCATTTGTATAGTTCCATTCAAGAGAAAACTGACAACCAATATCACTATCATGTATTTGTACTGGACACATGAGCTCCCGATCCAGTGTTGCAAACTACCATCTCAGTGTTCATAATGTTGTTTATTTCTGCCTCACTTGGTGATAAAGATCAATGAGTACATTGACATTTTTCAGCTGATGTTTTGTTACCATATATAACCGAAAAATAGTACACAGTTTTGTGTCGAGAGAAGACCTAAATTACTGGCTGTGACAATATTGCTGTACCTGATATAACATTAAAATCATTCAGACGTAGACACTAGAATGTTACAGAATTAAATATGTGTATTTGGTAGGCCATTGACAGTTGTGCTTAAACTAGCTGAACATAAGAGGATGTATTAAAAATAAGATTTTAAAACAGCTTGAGTTGTAAAGAAAGTTATTCTAAAACTATATGTGCAGTCATGTATTAAAGAACTCGTTAGTTATAAAAGCTAT
>JAECUM010023085.1:0-51731 GCA_016617855.1 Megalonaias nervosa | reverse complement strand
ACAATCTTTGAATGTTTAGCTACAATGAATCTCGTAAGAGCAGGATGATGAGTAGCACAAGAAAGCTTGCGAGGTAGCTTACTTGTTTGCGGCTGGGAACTGAAGTATGTTTTCGCGTTCTGACCAAATATATAGTTGTGCCGACCAAGCATCCGTCAACCTCGAACGTTTTCTTGTTAACGAATGGGGACAAATATGACGTCTCCTGTCCGCCATCTTAACATAGTTCATACGCAAATCCTAAATATTCGGACTTCTGTGTCCATTATCTTTCTGTTATCCAACTGTTAGTAACACTCTGGTTACACTGTAATCGAAGCGGGGACGTTGCATGACCAAAACTAAGGTCACCAAAATGGCTGACCATTGACCAAAGTGAAAAGTGCTCCCTTGTCACAGCACTAGCAGTATACAGATATGAGGGAATGACATATTTGCAACTATGGAAACAGAATTCCCGAAAGAAAACAAACCATAAAACAAACAGCCAAAAGCTTGTATTATTTTATGTTTTGATACGCTGTTTGTAGGTAAATCTCCCTTTCTCGATAACTTCTTCCTTCCAAATGAATCTAATCTAGCATAAGGCTTTACACCTCACAGTTCTGCATTCAGGGACAACAGGTGCTTTGTCAAATACTAATATAACAAGTGCTTTGCTTAATTTAATAGAAATCAAAGAGATCAATAGGGTCATGCATTTTTCCCAATTTCGCAGGGAAATTCTTATGTGTGGAGACAGAATGATACAAGTGTATTAGATGGTGCATTTCCGATACAGTCTGATGTGTCCATGATATTGAGTGAGCCATTACTCCTTGAAGTATTGTAGATTTTATTGGGCGACAGAAGTTCTTTTGTCATAAAATCCTCACGCCCGGGAAAAGGGCCACCCTTCTTGGGGTCCACGGCGCTCCTTTTCTTCAGGGCACCCTTCCGGCGTCGGCTGGTCTTTACAAACGATGGACAGAGTTTAAGCAGGATCGACTTTAGATCAGCCTGTTAAAATAGAACAACAAAAATGAGAATTATCCATTCATTAACGAATGGCTGACTTATTTATTAATTGCTGCATCCTTTATGTGATTTTGTGTGTGCGTTTATGTGCGTCTGATGAATCAATTGAAAATAACAATGGCTTCAGTATCAGTCCTACAATACAGTGTTACCCATGGTATTCTACAAAACTGGGTTGGGGTTTCACAATATGTTTCATCAATTCAATTCTTATTCTTGCATATTCGGGGAAAGAAGACAGTAGCAAATCATTGCTGAAGTTTCTTGTATAATTACGAGGACAATACTTCATGGATAATGAAACAGCAAAACACATGCTAACAGGATTTAGCCTTTATCTAAACTTTTGTTACAAAGAGTATGAACTAACAGTTTACAGAGGAAAAGACTGTCCAGATACATTTTATGAATATTTGGGACCAATCGCAAAACTGTTGATCGAGAACTGTGACTAACTAACGCTGCTGAAGTGACATCCATTAATAAGAATAATAAGCATTATAATTTCACCATTGTATGACATTTCTGTGAAAAAGACTTTGACGAAGCCAACTAAAAGGTAAGACATTATGGTCACTGGAAATTATAGAGGTCAAGTACATCTACAATGCATTTCAAATTGAAAATATCCAAAATATATTCCACTATTTATATCATATTTTTTCTGGATATTATTCTCAGCGCATTATGAAGGCTTTAGAAATTACTTATCGCGATCAAGAACTGTCAATAAATACCCAAACATTATGAAACATATGATTTACTAAGGATTGTAAAGTACAGAGACTGGAGGTGGCCCCAGGTTGTCTAGTGCTCTAATGCAATCGCATTTACAGATCACTGACATCTCACCTCTGACCGTGTGGGTTCGAATCTCGGGCTCATCCAACATGGATATGTGAGAAAGCTGGCCGTGGGTCAGGGGTTCTTTCCGGGATTGTCCTAGGTTCTTGCTCCAGAAAACATACTGGCCGCCATATGAAGCCTATCATGTACTGAAAAATGGCATTAAACCCATAATAGCAACAGCGAAAACATAGACTTGAGAAAAGCGGGCATTCGCACCCTGGAGGTTTTGTATAAAGAATATTAAGATTTCTAGATAGCTATCGGTTTTTGGGTCAATAACAAGAAAAAGCGTGCTGATAAAATGATAAATTTACAGAAAGTATAAAAATTTTGGAGGAAATCAAGAGCGAAAACGGCAAAGGTTACTCAAGGGCCGTCAAGACTGATTCGCACAAGTTCTCTAACTGTTTTTGTCGAGAATGGATATATATCCGTAGGAATACATGGATTCATTGGAAACATTTAATGACAATGAACTCCCACCAATCGCACAATTTTTATTCAAAACTCATTGGAATTACCGCTGAGGACTACCAAATAATATATATTATGAAACATTTGAGATTAGATTCCTTAAAATAAGTCGGGTAGAATCAGAATTTCATATATATTATAGTATGTTTTAATGCTTTAACCTGAAATTATACAAATAATAAAAGTATGCTTACAGATATGCTATGTAGTTCAAGAGTATTATAACGAAACCCTCCCTCAACCCCCACAAAACAAACAACAACAACAATACATCAAGGTCAAGGTTATACAATATGTTTGCAAACGCTAACAATTGGTATAACTGGGTCATGTGCCAACCAAATACAACTCAACCTTATGCGGTTGAAGAGGTACATACAATATTATTTAAGTCGCTGACAGAAAAAGAATAAGGGGATCATGCTGATGCAGCAAATCAATTTATTTAAAAAATTAAAGCATTTAGAATAGACCAGATGTCTCATCACAAACAGAGAACTTATATGAAAACGATATTGTAAAGAATAAGATCCGTCTAAAAAGTAAATTGCAAGAACGTTTGAACAAAGTGAAGACTATAAATAATTGAACGTGCA
Source organism: Megalonaias nervosa (assembly GCA_016617855.1). NCBI lineage: Eukaryota > Metazoa > Mollusca > Bivalvia > Unionida > Unionidae > Megalonaias > Megalonaias nervosa. The sequence continues at coordinate 48,795 of JAECUM010023085.1, read as the reverse complement.
GCATCTATGGAAGATAACTTTAGACAGATTATTATCCAAATAACTCTAAAAAGTAACAGAAAAATTACATTGAGAAAGGTATAAACAACTGTACAAAGAAAAGATCTTGCAATTACTACCGTTTTTATAGCTATTCTTACGTTAGTAACAAAACCTGGCTGAAAATTTGCAGATTAACAATAGATAGCAGTGGTGCTGACTCTGGAGGCGGAGGTGGTGGAGACGGAGGTTATAGAGATAACCCTGATTTAATTCGGTGATAAATTTTTTAAAACAATAGAAAAATATTGTTAGGTATTTCTTTCACTGAGATGAAAGAGCAGCAGCAGCAGCATTTCCTAGTGCAATTAGTAGTATAATAGTAAGTCATTTCTTTAATAGCTGATAGTGTCATGTTGTTCATATTTCCATTGTTCTCTGCAATTGTCCTAAGAGATTTTATGTAGTAACAGAAAAGAAAATACATATCGTTACTACAAAACTAGCAAGACAATCTACTTCAGAAACAAATAGGACAAGATTCTGCAGGTTTATATAATAACAAATGACTGTTTACTTCTTTCCACATCTATATGATTTATATCAGACTTGGTCATAGCTTCGTGATCATGAGGTATATTATATGCTTTATATCAGACTTGTTCATAGTTTTGTGGTCATGAGGTATAAAAGATGCTTTATATCACGCTCGGTCTTAGCTTCGTAATCGTGAGGTATATTAGTTGTGGGTAGACACTGTAGGCTTGTGTTACTAATTCCTATTAGTCGTGTCATTTTCATTGTCTACCTTTGTGCGAACTGTTGTAGCCTGTTTATCAGTTTCCTGTTTTATTTCTTTTACCAGGTCAGTATTTACATAAGTATTTGTTCCTTTTTTAAATGATGCTGGTGGCTTTTACAATTTTTTTTAATTACAGCTTACTACACTACCCGTTTTCACCACCATATCATTGGGCATTAAATTACACCATCACCACAAACTGCATAGTTTAGCCCAACATTTGGATCTGAAATATATTGTGGAAATCTTAATTTAATGTTTTCATCTGAGTTATAACTGTAAAATTCATTTTGCAAATAACGTTGTCATGGCGCTATGAACAGTTGAAATTGTCTATGTAATACTTCTATTTTGTGCTCCAACAACTAAAATATATTTTATATTGGATAAAATGCTCTGATTTAGACGCACTTCAGCTGACATTTTTATTCCGCATTCAACTGTTACTGATATTTGGCTTTGTAAGAACTCTCGGTTATCCAGAACTTTGGTGTACAGCCTTTGTGTTCCTCAGATCAGTTAACAATAACAATAAGAGGTGTTTTCCACTTATATATCTCAAATTATTGTTTACAGTAATGGTAAAGTTATTACAAATTATGCACATGTGTGATAGATATCTATTGTTGTTTGCTGAATTAAATGCTTTAAACGTAATCGCAATCGTATTGAACATTCGGACAGGAGTCTTATCATATAGTAGATATGAAATATAAATTGATTTGATTAAGTATAATTTTATCTATTAAATGCCAATAAAATATTTCACATTCTGATGATGCTATACCTACTACCCAATTTAACTGATTTTGTAAACATTTCACAGCACACGTTGCAGTCTTTTATATAGTAAAGAATGGATAAAAACACCGGACTACTAACACTGAAAATGAAGTAGGATTTTGAGACTTAAAGTTCAGTAAGGGTAAAAATACTTTTAAATGCGGTTTTTAGCGAAATTGGTTTAAAAGTAACAGAACCAGTTAATACATTTGAAAAGTTGGGTAAGAAATTAGGATTTTAATGTAAAAAGTAGAAGTTTAGTTTAAATGTTTTAAAGTTTTTTAATTAGACATTTATTAAAAAATCGATAGAAAAATATTTAAAAAAATTGGTTTTATTAACTAACTGGCATCGCATGAAGGTTTAGCTGCAACCCACCAACAAATGTAATTATGTAATTAATAAATTGAATGCATTCATGTTTTAGTCATCTGATAGAATATTATACAAAAGACGAGAGCAAAAATACAATCTTTAATAACCAGATTTATGCAAAGAGTTACATTTTTTAAATCTAGGAGATTGTGTATAAATCATTAAATAGAAATAAATTGACTTAATCTGAGAATTACCGTAGAGAAGTTTAATCCTATTTAGTGGCTTACATACATACCCTAAAATTATCATTAAGAGATCCATAGATAATTGGATTAACAAAGCAGTTGGACATGGCTATCCAGTGCACGAAGATATAGGCGGTGTTGAGGTGGTCACTCTTCAATCCGGGGTTAAAGTGATACACGAGGAAGAAAGTATGTAGCGGCAACCAGCACATGGCAAATAAAGCAACAACAGTCACCAGCATTTTGACAATCTGTAAGAAAGGTAACAGAGATGTTAAATGTTTAAAAAGAACATGTAAGTCATCATATTTTCTTAATTCTCTTCAGATTCCTGCCGAGCAAATATGCTACAAACGTCCTATCAGAAATTATACATTTAGGGGGAATTCAAGCGATAGAGTAAAATAGATATTTCATTAGGAGCAATTTTAAAAATAATTGACAGATGGGCTAAGCATCAGTATCTAATCGATCGTTATATATTGCTGTTGTTTCTAGTAATAGCATGGGAATATAAGTCTAATATCACTTCAAATTTAAAAATTTCTTTGTGACGTTGTTAGTGTACTTTGAAAATTAAAAGTATTGGATGATAGATATGATTATAGATAGATATAACTAATTACAAATAATAATACAACGAAGAAAAGCAGATGACGATCCATGTATAACTAAGTTAGATATTAAATATTTATTCTCCGCATTTGGCTAACGATTTCATGGAGTTATTAATATAGTGGTTATGATGAGATACTAACAAGACATTCAATTACATTTTTCATATTGTATTCCTTACTTCTTTGAACTATTTCGTCAAAGATTATTGTACATGTATATTTATGAAATATTATGTCAACTACAAAATTAAGCTATATTTTTGAATTTCAAATCGAATGTTTGTTGAAACCACAAGAACAACTTAATGAAATGTTATTCTACTTTGATCGACATAGTGTTCATACGAATTGCAGTTTAGCTATAGACATGGTCAAAATAAAAACCTAAGCCGTGCGTCAAATGCATATGGCTTTTTAATTGTTGTCGGGGATGCATCAGCAAATGTGCAATAATGGTTTTATTCGACATTGCAATTCAAGTAAGCAAACAGACAAAATTAGTTTAACAATGAATAGTTGTCCGTTCTTTTTGTCTTAAACCAAAACATCATCAGAGAATTATCTAGTCCATGCATAGTTGTTTTCAAATCTGGCCTAGTCCAGATCAATAATTTTAATCTGATTAGACAAGTTTTGAACTCTTCCATCCATATTAAAATCATAAGGTGGATTAGCCCTTATCAAAACCTTTATTAAAATTGTTATCTGGTCTATGCCAATTTGGATCAGTTAAGATGGAATTAACAAAATGAAAATCCATGATAATATAAGAGAATGTAAGAAGTACACGCGTGAATTACTGAAATATCACTAGATGTAGAGGGGTATTTATTTGAAGTACTGGGAAGTAAATATCACTTATGTCAAGTAGATCTTCAGCTGATTCATAAGTACAGAGACCAAACAAATGTCAAATACAGTTTGTATGGTGTTGCTGAGTCTACCTGCACAATGTCAGAATATAATTGTAATCTGCACTAATAAGTTTAAAAATGAACTCCATTTCAATCAGGCTTGTGATAAATATCGTTCTTGCAGAAACTGCAGGCAACGTAATTTATTTACTAGTTAATCTTTCTACGGTTTTTGGAAGTGTTATGAATTATTTATTTGTAAATTCATGTGTAAAATAGTAAAATTTACATATCAATATTTACATTTTGATTTGTTTTTAAATAGCGTATCATAAAAATATCAACGTTAGGGCCATAAATGCAACGACTGCTGTGAGGTAATTATTGATTCCACATTTACCATGTAGTGGAATTAATGCCGATACCTAATAATATAGAATATTCCGTTTTGTGTCCCTTGAGCTGATCTTTTTTTTTTCAGCTCTCCTCCTTGATCTCGTGTATTACCCTTCAGACTATATCATTAATTGATCGACGCATTTTTGCAGAATTTCGTCAAATGCATCTGATGTGAAAAGACATGCTTTGTACCTACTACTTCAGTCTATTACTTTCATTCATTGATGAATCAAGGAAATGTAATATGAAACTTTTGAACGAAAAATGTGAATCTGAAGCTTCAAATGGTATATATTTTGCTGATGATCATGGTCCGTCTGTAAGCAGTGTAAATAAATTCTTCAAATAATTTAAACCATCCGTGTTACTTCCGGCCTACATCTGTACTCGAGTTGTCATACTTTCGAGCAAACTTTTCACCTTCATCCGGACAGTTCATTCACAGACAACAAGGGTAGATTCCATTCAGACACTGCAGTAGCAGCAACAGACGAATTTTGCTATAGCAGATAATCGAGGTAATACAATTAAGATAATCTCTTTGACCCAAAATGAGGCTTAGAGTAAAAAGTCTCAAGTACACCTACCAAATATAACGGTGAACTATAAAAACGAAACATCCCTTTTAGTTCTTTCATTTGACATGATTGTCCGGCCTTTAAAATACAAATAAAAAAAAAAATCGGGGATAAATACTGTCTAATAGCTAGGTACTGATCGTATTCTCGAAATCAAGACCGTTCACATTAGTATTAAATAGACTGATGCTTCCTAAAGAAACTGCTTAACTACTGATTATGGCAATGACAATTACAAATTCCTTACTACACTCAGGTTACAGTATGCAACGTATGAGGTACAATATTAGTATCTCCCTTTGCATACATGTACAGCAGCCAGGACGACATCAAGCTTTTCACAGCAATTGCAGTTGAACTCAGACTGACAGAAATATCACAGTCAGTACTCCCATTTAATACGAACAAGTCCAAACTTAAGTACATGGATGTTGACATACTTGGATAGATATGCTATATGTTACGATATTAATCCGTAGCAATATGTGTTGCAGATGGAGGTGTATGATTTCTGCAACCATGAGAAACAACTGAACAAATGGAATAATGTGACAACAAACAATTTCAGTGATATAAAGACTGTGCATACCAACTAAGATCTGATTAACCGTGCCATCCTATTACAAAACAGCAATAGTTGAAAACGATACATTGAAATGTAGAAAGTAAAATCATTGCAATTTGCAGCAATATAGTTATTTTTGAAAAGTAAATTCAACACAAATTATTTAGAAGAATATCTAGAAACACAAAATGTAAATTAAAATTAACAACGGAACATATATAAGGAAGAGGTAATGAAGGTAAGGAGAAATTACCCTAACAAATAGAAGAGGAAAACAAGCAATATTCTACATGTGATACAGTTAATGATTTAACTGAACTATGAATACATCGTCGCTTTTACAGATCCGGGGTCGCAGACTATTGTATGAGTTTTAGGCAATTGGATATAACGAACTTATAATTTCGATTTCTGTACATGTTAAAGATAGATTCAAAACAAGTTTTCGTGCAAGTTGTTATTTTTTATAAAGGTGTTCACTAGTATATTCCATTTGTGTTCCGAAGAGTGTTTACGCAAATGGGGGATAAATAATGGCCAACCATTCATATAGGATTCCATGAAGCTATAATTAGCGACGTGATGAAGGAAGTGCATATGCTAAAATGTATATCTAAATTTAAACAAAAGTTTGATAATAGTTTGTGTATCATACACAGTGCAGAGAAACATCAGTTTGATCATTTATGATCATCTATGGTTAAATTACTTAAAAGTATTCTGAAATGACTCTTCCTTTTTGTAACTAATATGCACTTCATGAAACAACAGAAAGCATTCTGCGTTTTGTTTCTAAACATATTTCAGACTAAGATATTTCAATTTTAAACTGAGTCCGTTCACTAATCACATTAGTATAATTAGGCATGAAGAAAGTTAGATAAAATAACTCATTGGATAAGCTTTGAATGGAAAGCAGTTCTTTAATTTTGTAAATCTGTATTTCAACTGCATCATTGGCATCAAAGAAAATTTGTTGGCTTCAGATACCGAAAACGTATCTTTGTACGATCAAGTCATGCCACAAAATTTCTTTATTAACTGGGTGTTGTATCTAGATGATTTTTATTATCAATATGACATCAACCTGGTGCCAAGCGATTTGGGTGGATACTGATTCAACGTACAAGTGATGTGAATTACAGGTGAACATTAATACTTTGAGGGAAAATTCACATCATTGACGCTTGACTTACATCCATAACTCCAGATGGGGTTATTGCCAAGTGCGTAATTGACTCGTTCGAAACAAGATCTCTGGTCAGTTTTATGCAAGAAAGGAGCGAGTTCTGTTCCCGAAATTGGTTAGGTGGAAAAAATCATCAAAGTTTTGTCGTCCCCATGGAAAGACAAAACAGGAGAGCAGAATTTCATTTTCAGAGATACAGACTGCAATTTGTTTCTTTTGACGTTTAATTTATTAAAGGCAGTTATAAAATAAAGTTTCATATATCATTTTAATCTGTGTTTTTGTTAAATTCAATCTCTATTTTGTCGTGCTGTTGAATATAGATCTGGCAAAAGTTAAAAGGAATTGAAGCTGTAACATAAAGCTAGTTGAAACGTATCTAGAAAACTAATTGTGTCAGTTGTAATATTAATACCTAAGCTATATCTAACACATTTTGTTTTTCCTCTCTGAGTAGAATAAAATTTCTACTGATTTCAAGATCAATATAACTGAAAGATACCTTCGTTTCTCATGTGTTTCAAAACTTGAAGAGGTAGGATTTTCTTTTAAATTCTAGAGATATGAATATTAACTCTTTTATTTATCGCAAGGTTCTTTTCGAGACATATGTTAGACCATACTTCTAACTCCCCCAACCTCGAAAATATGTAAACATCACTCTTTTATATGGACATCAATGCCTTGCTATAAAAAGTAGAAAAAACGTTCACAGTCCTTTTAAGAATATAATTTGAGTTCTTTTATACTTAAAGGACCAGTTGCTTACCGAAATATCAAGCACGTATTTGAACATATTAAAGACAGAATAATATATAACACGGAATCGAAAGAATGGCCAATAAAACGACCTCAGTTCATGTTACACAACCAGATGTAAAATGGGTACCGTACAATAGATTGTTGATATGCAATCATTCAAGGATAATAACGATTATAAAGACGTTTTAGCTGTGACGGATGTTTACTTCAAATATGCACTAAGATCTAAAAGTGAAGTGGAATATATATATATATATATATATATATATATATATATATATATATATATATATATATATATATATATATATATATATATGAAAGCATTCCAAAAAGAATACGGCTCGACGAAGAAAAGACATTTTACAACCCTATGTTATTGGATAAAAGAACGTGTAATAGTTTTCACTTACTCTGATAAGAAGATATCTGTAAGTGAATGATTAACAGGATGTCGAAAACAAGAGTGATAAAATATTTCACTTAAAACGAAACCAAAAAATAAATAGATGTACCACTTAAGTTAATTGATAGACTTAATAATTCTTGTCACAAGTCAAAAACTATTACTCCAGTTCAAGCATGCAATCCAAGAATCAGACCCACCATATTCGTCAACTTATTTAGATATTTGATAGCTGATACCTTTATGACAGACTTAGGATTTGAAATATAAATCTGTATTTGCAAATGGTCTTATCTGCTTAATTTTACTGAAGAGATTTAAAAAAAATTAGACATGTAATTTTAGATAAACTGGAAAACAGAAATGGAGATAATATTGAGGGATATTTTTTATAAGGCGGAATATCTCTATATGAGAAACGAGATGTACAAATTATCAAAATGCTTTTAAAGACAGTTCCATTTCACTAGCACATATTCTTATCGTTCATTTATTGTGTTTTTAAAGACACAACAAATAAACGATAAGAATATGTGCTGGTGAAATGGAAATTACATGATGATCCTTTTATCAGTTGGGAGTCCGCTGAAAAGATTGTATCGCTAAAATAAATGAAGATCATGTTATTGGTCATTCTAAAATTTAAAGAATTACCAAAAAATATAAAATTAAGAACATACTTTGTGGTACATTGAATAATGAACTGATCCATCTTCATTGGTCTCACAGCAATGGAAAGATTATATATATTTCTTGAGATATATCCAAGCAGATGATGATTGGTTGAGAAATGATGTTATAAATATTACTAAACAAAATAGGTTAAACATTTTGTCAGTTTATATTTTTGGCCATTATGAATAAAACGAAATAGATAGAATAACTGGTGAGTTAAAAGCTGCAAATGTTGTATATGGCACAATGAATTTCGGAAGCAATAACGTTAGATGAGCATCTAAAGGTCTTAAGAAGGAAATAAATTAGTTCAATTAGGTGTTATAAATAAGGAAAGGAAAACTCAGTCGACCAGATGGATCAGCAGAAAACAATATCAAAAATGTCAACAATGTGTTATCTTGGTGTAATTAGACTAGGATCTTAATGGATTATATACTATGAACAAAGAGAACAAGAACTTCCAAGTATGGAAAACTATAACAAACGGATCGATGTACAATTACAAAAAGTGAATATCATACCAAATTTTTTTTAAACAATCTTTAATATAAATAAAGACCTACAATTATTGTTTCTCTGTTGCCAAGTAACATAACTAGAGGCATCCAAAAATATTTAATTTATCATCTAACTATGATGGCAATTAAAAGAATAAAAAAACAAAACAAAAATAGAATTATTACTAGAAGACTCCAGTGATACGTTTATTAGACCCGTGAGTGCAGAGCTTATTGTGGACATTATCAAATTTGTTTTTACTTTGTAACGATGTCGAACCATACTTGAAGAAAATAATAAAAGAGAAACTTGAAGAGGTTGTTCTACAAAAGTCGTTCTACATTTGACGATTATATTCGTAATTAGAACAAAAGATAGGTAGTTTTTAGGGAATATTATCTCATTAGAAAGTTTTTAAACATGCTAAACAGAAATTAAATGCAAAGGGTAAGGTATAGCTTATTTTATATGATACACACAATTCGATAAGGAAATGATAAAAACTGGTGTTCTTTGGTAGGATAGAATATTTTTGCGTTACATATAGATAGTTAGTTACCAATGACAAAATTACTGAAATGGGAGAAATATAAAAACGCATGTCTTTACGTTTAGAATAAAATTAACAGATATGTTTTTAAATACCGTTGAATCTCTGACGAACCGTCAACATATAATCTTGAGAGATGTAAATATTGGTTTCATAAATGACTGATCAGAATTCACGATATTGATGAAACCTATATGTAAACGTATGCGAAATTGTGGACAAGACTTATATGAATAGATAGAGCGACGGAACGACAAAGAGACACAAATGTTGAGATGTTGATAATATTCAATGCGAATTGCAGAGTTCAGGATTCACGAAGATTGCTGTCATATCAGATTATCATGCAAGCCAGAAATGTTACATTTAAAAATGCATTTAAATCATTCTAACACAGAAATAAAGCTGCACGATCAACAAATTAAATTAGATGAAACTATATCCATAATTCCCGAAGAGGGTTTAATTTAAAAATTTTAAAAATAAAATTAAACAAGCCGTAAAATTAAAGTTCGTTGTGTTCTTTATTTTGATTTTGCCATTTGAATAGGGTCAATAAAATTTGCACAGTCCACTGTATTAATCACGGACAATACAAACAGCTTAACACATACCATCAGGATGTTGCCTTCACATCAAATCGGTTCGCAAAGACAATGAGCCTCTAGTATATAAAGAAACAAACTGTATGCAACAGCTTCATGAGCATGTGCAGAAAATTGCAGAAACTACATATGAAGAACATATACCAAGAAATGCTGTTAATATGATATTTACAAAAGATAAAAAAAACGCATTTAATTAGACCAACTTATGTCACATTTGTGAAAATAATGACAAAGAGTAAGATCATTTAACTTACAATTACAGAGCGTAATTGTAATTAAAGACATCCAAAGTATATACGATTCTTTATCCACAAATTTTCAGGCTTACAAGTTTTAACTGTTTATCGTGATGTTGGTGACCAAAATTCAATGAAATGATAGAACAGTTTGTAACCAGAGATGACAAATAAATATGGAGCAAAGTATCTGAGAACAGACATTTACTGGCATGAGTCTGTGGATGATACTAACAGGTTTGATGAAACCAAAATTCTGTAACCAGGAATAACAGAGGAGGATTACCAGTATGTAAAACATGTCAGAAATCATTTCAAATTTAATTCGATTGGTGACTTACTCTACTAGTACGTCATAAAGGATACACTAATGTTGTGTGACATTTCTGAACAGTTCAGGAATTTTAACTTTAACAATTACAAATGAAGTCCAAGGCATTGTTACAGTGTTCCGGGACAAGCTCACGTCGCAAGCATGAAAATAAGTGAAGTATAAATTGCTAACAATTTCATCACAGAGTACAGTGTTTTTTGTTGTTCATCAAAAATATATGAGATCGTTTCCGTATACTGTCGCTACAAGTTTTAGCCTTGAAAATAATGGACCTTGGGTAATCCTTCTACAGTAACTTTTAAAGTTTCAGTCGCCGATTAAAATTACTTTCCTGGGATATTTTCTGTTTTTCTTACACATTATCAAGACTCCCGTTTAACACGTTGCGGTGAGTTGAGTGTAAACTAAGTTGACGTAGTAGCTGTCACATGAATTTTCTTGTGTTCTTGTCAAGAAAGGGAATTTCGTTTCTGAATATTTTCGCTAATGGATTTTTAGTCATTGAACCTAAAGTAATGGTATTACACCGTACACAAATATGTTCCAATTATTTGTAAGAAGATTAGATTTTGTTTTGCTCCTTTACTTTCTTTACCTCCTTTCGCTCCTTTACAAAAGTCCTTGTCAGATCACTAGTACCTTTGTTTTCTCTGTTTGCTAACGTTCTTTTATGCTGCATTAGTTCTCTTTTTGTATCTGATGTACTCAGTAACTATTGGATTAAATTCCTCACGGCTTATTTCATTATAGCTTATTTCTTTACCCAGCACATCAGCAATACAGTTCAATGCATTTATGGCAGAAGTTACTAACTCGTATTGTCTTGAAGGTTTGATGCATAATATCCTTTCATTCAAGGTATTAGCTACAAAGCCAAGTGGAGCTCACTGAAAACCACAGGGAAAATAAATCCTGTTGCTAATCCTGCAAATTATAAAACAGCAACTGCAACATCCACACCACCTGAAGCAGTTGCCACGATAAGCTGCATCCAGCTTAAATTATATTCTCTTTTGTTTTTCCTTTTCACACCTCTATAATGTCTGATAACTTTAATCAAATCATTCTTAATTTCCTTGATCTTTTGCAGCCTGACTATAGTGCCATTGTCTGTACGGTAGTGTGCTATTAAGTAGTCTTTGTAAACTGGCACAGTGAGAAGAGAATAATCATATTTTGTGACTTATCAAAATCCATCTTTTGGTGGACTTATCGCCATCTTAAACATCTGCTTCAAAAGCACGATGCTGTAAGAGCTGAGCTAATCGTTGCCTAGTAAACAAGGTTAATTGTATATTCTTTGTTTCGCTTCCCATTTATGACAGTGAAAGTTCGTTTTTCCAAGGATACTGTTCATTTCGTCCACATTTCTAGTAATGGATTTTATGTTAATTTGGCATAACAACTAATTAGACTGAATCCTATTTGAAAGCATTAAAAGGTCTGCTAGTGTGCTCACACAACTTTCATTTATGTGATAAATTTAATCTTCTAGATGTGATTTTTATAGGTATTATGTCAAATACCTCATCATTAATAAAAATAATGACCACAAAACATCGATTTTTTATTGCACAAGGAAAACGCTCCTGGCCGATTTCGATCTCGGCCATTTCCGTAAGACAAAGCGGAAGTGACGTGCTGTAGGGAACTGTGCATATCTACTTTCGTTGTTAGTTGCATTCAGTATCTGGTAGTACCGTGCGTTATCCGACCAGTGACAGGCAAGATAGTCTGCAGTGACCATTTGAGAGACGACGATTTCGATACCGTCTATAAAATTAAAGAGTCACTTGGTATTACAACCATCGGACGACTCCTGCCAAATGCAATACCAAACGTGTTTTCTCGCCAGATAACTGAGTCCGTGAACACCAGATCAACAAAAACCAAGGATTACGGCAGGGCTAACAACATGTAGATCGAGAGAAGCTTGTACAGAAGCGAGAGCTAGAGAGGGTAAAATATTTATATATTTTTATCTTGCTATATGATTGGTTGTCGGCCCCTACCCCTCGCCACAAATATACCTAGCAAAAGAACTATCAATGGGAGAGGGCGATTTTAGTGGGAGGGTGTTTGCAAACCATAATAGCTCCACCCCTACCCCCCAAAATGAATCCTGCTTTACCATGACGAGCGCGCGCGCGCGCGCGCGTGTGTGTGTGTGTGTGTGTGTGTGTGTGTGTGTGTGTGTGTGTGTGTGTGCGACCCTTGGATTTTAGTTTTGCCCACTCCCCATTATTATTCCCCCCCCAAAAAAAAAATTCATTTGCATGCCCATTCTTATTTCATGCCTGTTTAATAATAATAATAATGACAACACAAGTTTTCTGCTAAAACCAAAATATTGTGAATACTTGATGTATTGATTGTGTTTAATTGTAAAGGCTAATTACCCCTTCGTGTTGAGACACTGGGAGTAAATTGCCTTGTTTGTTATCTTTTTTCTAGGTACTGAATGAGAATTTTGAGAACCAGCAACCGGAAGATAGTGTAATAGAGAGAACCGAAGACAGTAGATGGTGTGACATATCCTGTGGTGCATTTTGATGTCACAGTGAACATTCCATTCATTCCTTGTTTACATGGTTTGTATAGCTTCATAGTTGATATGGATTCCTAAGGCTTCACAAATTGTATCAGCATATGAGTCAGTAATTAAGTTATGTACTTTTATTATTGTGGTAAAACTACAATGTATTGGTAATATGTCAAACTTTATGATCAACCCTTAGTTGTAAAGGTAAGCAAAAATGTTTGGTGCATTTGTCAACTGTTGTTCAGACATGCAAAAGACTTCATGTGTGATTATCATATCTACTGCAAAAGCATAAAACACATTTTTCATACTCTTATTACAGGGACAAGATACACCATCATGCAGTATTGCTGTTCAATGTCAGACTGATAAGATACTTAAGAAAAAACAAACAAGCAAACGAAACATATAACATTGTATTAACTAAGCTCAGTATGATTATGTAAGCGTTTGACTCAGTAGACCAAGCACTTGTGAGCTTGTTATTGTTTAGCAATGATACGCTTTAATTGATACACATATTCATGACAAATCCTCATCTGTGTGAAAACCACGATGATCAGAATACACATCTACAATTTCACCTGCTACACAGGTTGTGAAGTAAATGTCCAGCAAGTAAAGAGAAGGAGCAAAGACATTGTAAACTTTCATGTACTTGTCAGCATTCATACATGACACTGATGCAAGAAAATAAGCTTACTTTTTCAATGTTACTTATGCATAAGTCCATTTTTAAAATGTTGGTAAACACATTTAAGCTATATACAGATAACGTCACATTTCAAGAAATAAAAGTATTGTTAATTTTGCTCAACACATTATTTTTCTCTTTTCTTCAGAACAATGAAGTGAAGAGTAGTTACGACATGGAGAAAGAGGGACTTTCTAGAGCCATAAAAAAAACTGCAGAACCACAGTGTGGAGGTGGACACTATTATTACAGACAGGCATGATCAGATACAGAAATGGATCAGAGAGAATATGAGAGCCACACACTATTTTGATTTGTGACATGTAGCCAAGGGTATGTAGATATTGCAATTTTTACTACACTGAATGATACCATTTGATAAAACTCGTATACAAGCACATATAGTAATATAACAATTCTATGTTTAGAGTTATATTAAAGTTGGAGAGTGAACATATCACTAGGAATACAGTCAGCCCCCCCCCCCTTAATATTTCTGGCCCCTCCTCCCCGGCCCTGTACATACACACACAGAAGGGAGAAACTAACTAAAGCAAAGCAACTCAAACTTGAAAGATTTTAATCAAAACAAAGCTAACAGTCTTTTTTGTAGCACATATTCAGAATCATTTATCGTAACAAATATTATTATTATTATTATTATTATTATTCATTCATTCATTCATTCATTCATTCATTAAACTATGATTTATATGTATGTAAAAATGAATGCTATTTAAGTCTTGTTTCCAATTCCATTAATTCTCTTTGGTAAATTGTCATTATGTATATAGGCAGTGGATGACATTTTTCAGTTTCTTGAATTACTGGGGTAACAATTTTCTTTTTCAGACTATGTTGAAGAATTGATGGCAGTGCTGGAGGAAGTGGTCAGGAAGCCGGAGTCAGTCGATAGACAGTTATGGCCACCTCTATGCAGCCGTGTATCTATTATGTCTGAAAATAGAATATACAGTAAATTTTTAAACTTGAATAAAGTTATGTTATTTCATGTATCCCGGTTTTCTTTAACTTATTTCATGTTTTCAGAGTCAAGGCCTTTAGCAAAAAATCAGATTTTACTACAACCATTGTTTGGAAGCTAAATGAATCAAAAGTGAACATGAACAGACAGCAATATGTTTTAAATGTCATAGTATAGAATCTGTTCAAGAAATGAAATTTTAGAGGATTAAAGAATTTTTCATGAAAATTTCCAAGATAATGGACGAATGATTTTAGCAGGATCTATTATCAAAATGAAAGGTTTGGGTAAAAATTCCACACTCAAGTAAAGTGATAGTACTGATACATTTTGTCAATCAAGGAGGGATTTTATGAAAAGGAATTTTAAGCATTAATTTTCACATGCGTATAAAGCAATCACTTGTCCAAAATTGACCCTGATAGTGGTACCATAACTACTGTAAGAATATTTTGCCTACAAGTGTTCATGCACTCGGACAGGATTTCCTTGCAATTTCCATATTGCTGAATGTAGGCACAGTATGCTGCTTCCAGGACATATTCATCCAAACAAACTGTATGAAATCTTGGATGATCAGTGATACAATCCACCTTGACCTCCTCAGTCTTATTCAAAATCATAATCTCTTTATAGCATCTACACTTCACAACTATTTCTTTACTGCTGCAATTTCCACAGGTACACCAATATACATGGTAAATAGAACTCCATCATTCATTATTGTGTTAGATAGCAAACTTGTGGGTAAAATGTATGAGAAGTTCTTGCATGTTAAAGTATGAAATATATGTATATGTGATGCATGGTTAGAGTTTTGTTCTTACTTTTGTACCACAATAATGAACATTTAATCAGCAATGTATTATTCTCAAGATTTGTTTCCCCATAATCTGTATACTTCCTGTGCCACTAGTATTATACACCTAGACCCACAGATAAAATATATGCTTGCTAAACATCTGGATACACCAGATCTACGATTACGTTTTCTTTTTAATAAAATTCTTCAATTTTACTATCTGTGGAGGGTAATAAACAATCACAACCCAAAGTACATCCGGGGTCTGCATTTCATCACGGTTTAAAAGAACAAACTTGTCATAAAGTTAATAAAGTATTTATCTCTACACCTCTCACAGTCTGAGTCTTAAATGTTTAACTTTTAACACGACTAGTTACTGATGAACCACATGAAAATCTGCTCTGAAGACATCCAAGTTTCTCCCAAATTCGTGCCCTTCTCTTTTCATTATAAGATAAGATAAGAAGATAAGAATTCTTTATTTCAGACTACATAGTCCATACATCTAAATTAAAATACGGATATAAAGTAAAACATTGTAAACATAAAAGAACATATATATCATACGTACAAGTATACAGATTATGAAATTTAAATAATATTAACGAAAGAATAATAGCAATAATTGCCATAATGATAATAGTAATTACCAGAATGAATAGCCCAAGCACTGCTCAGCCTCATTATGCCCAATGTTCTCTTTAGGGTCCTCGTCCACGTTCTCGTCTCGTTCGGGCTTAAATTGGCACTGTCTAACCTCAGCGAGCAGAATCTTCTTAAGATTCATTACGTTCGCCATCTTCTAGAAGTTCACCTTCCTCTCACAACGAAAATGAGCATGATAAATTTGCCGTAAATTCGCTTGAATTATCACTAGATTCATCCATCATCACCACATACGCTAAACTTGAGGGACTTCCCGACAGTACGTCACTTCTGGAAGTCCTATTATCACCGGAAGTTTTCCCTAAAACATCGATACATGCACACATTATCTTCATTTTCTTCTCTGTTAGTTAAAATATGCATTTTAATGCATATTTCTGAGTTATTTAGCGAAAAATGAACATTCTCATATATAGTGTGTATTACATTCTAGTAGACCTTTAATACTGTACCAACTGCCTTCTCTGTGGTGTCAAAACCAGACAACAATACAGCTTCTATTAACCTGTATCATCAAGACCAAGCAACAAGACCACTAGCTACCAACCTGTATCGTCAAGACTAAAAAACAATACAACTATCTATGAGTCTGTATGATCAACACCAAATACCAAAACCATTAGCAATCATTCTGTATCATCAAGACCAAGCAGCATGACCACTAGCTATTAATCTCTCTCAAGACCAAACAACAAGACCACTGTCTATCATCAAAACCAAACCATAACCCTCGCGATCAATCTGTTCCATCAAAACCAAACAATGATATCCCTAGCGATAAATCTGTATCACCATAACCAAACAACAATACAACTCTCAAGAGAATAACAGTTATGTCGATATAGAATGTAAAATAAAATGGCAAATATCTAGATATGTTCCAAATGTTATTGCGAAGACAAAATCATAACTGAATTTTATAAGCGGAATGGTTACTGCTAAGCATTCAATATGAATAGAAAGAAAATGAAAAACAAATTACAAATTGGCGAGAAGATAAAAGAGAACACATCAACGAATTCATGAATTTAATATTTTATACAATAATATGATAGTAATAAACGATTAAAGTTTTACCATTTATCAAAAGTTAGAAATTTACATGCAAGAAATAAAAACCTCAACTAAGATACCATGTTGAAAATATTCGATGTTCCATATATTGATTTATAAAGAGAATGGTCAATTTGAAAAAGCCTTAAGAGTGTGGATCAAAGCCTTAAGAGTGTGGATCAAAGCGATCTCTATATCAATCAGAATCAGGCTCCTTCTGCTTCTTTTGATTCGTCGACTCAGCGCAACATAACAATTGTTTCATTGGTCAAAACACTAGAGAAATGAAAGTAATAAAAACAGGTCTAAACATAAAAAAAAAATGTTATACAAAAGAAAGATACTACAATACAAGAGAAAATGTACTACGAACCGTTGACTGTATGGATGCTGATAATGAACGTATTCCTAGTTACATCTCTTCAGTAACTCTAGTTTATGAACACCATATATTCTGTATTGTTCATCGTGTGTAGTATTTATATAATCGCAACGGATAACCATTCCGGTACATTTATATGAAGGAAGCAATAACAACATTTAATAATGAATTTTGTAACAAATAGGTTGTGTTTACCTCTAAAGCTACTTTGCAACCGTGACAGTTGTGTTCACGTAAAAGGTAATCCCACTGTTATAATGTTTAGGGATAAAAAAAATGTTAAAAATCGAGCTAAGTCCTGAATATATACGTAGTTATTTTTCTTTTGTTCTCATGGCGACCGCTCCGGTAGCCTAAGTGGTTAGAGCGTATGTCTCTGATGCCGAGTTATACCAAAGACTTATAAAAATGGTACTAGCAGCTGCGTCACTTGGCGCTCAGCATAATGAGGTTAATGTTAGGACTGGTCGACCTGGTGTCAGGATAATGTGACTGGGTGGGACATCATGCTACATGTCTGCGGCATAATGCTCGAGTGCTAGACAACACTATAAACTGTCACACTGCAACATCGAAGAGATATGACTGAAAAATTGTAATAGCTACATTATAAATCTAAATCACACACACACACACACACACACACACACACACACACACAGAGTTTCATGGCGAATATTCACCTTTATTTGCATTTATTTATTCATGATCATTTGTAAATTATGTTATTTCTCTCCTTTAATTAAATGTACTTTTTATTTTTTGCTGTTATTATCTCTACTATTGATTGTACTCTTCCGTATATACGAAGTCAATCAATCAATCAATCAATCGCTAAATATCGGCAATTTTACATATTCCTGCGTTTCAAAGAAACAAAACTCCAAATATTTCTTCGTAATAATGCAAATTTATTTTATCCCAAGTATATTTATATTTCAAACCTCATCAGGTATGCGAATTCAGTTCGTACTAACAGTAGAAGCGTTGTGTCCGTGGTCATAATAATCGTTTAATGTATGCACATGCAATTACAGCAATTCATACAACAATGCAATTCAATGTATAACAAAAAATATTTTTAAAAACGGGAGAAGGGACGAAAATACTGACCGTTAAATACACTGAATAGTGGCCAAGCATTCAATTATATATATATATATATATATATATATATATATATATATAGCAGTATATATATATATATATATATATATATATATATATATATATATAATAGGCATTGAATCTCATAGCGGATTGTAAACCGCCTTTCATACAGCTCCAGCATGAACAAATGTTTGTAATATGTAGTGTAGTGTGTCAACGATCATTTTGTCGTACAAGTTTGGGAGCCGCGGGTTAATGAAATGATTAACTCAGGGTTATTATGTTCAGGGACAACAATTGTTTTAGACTCTGTAATTTCTCTGTTTAAAAAATTATTATTTGGCTTGTTTGTGTCCAGTTCCAATGCCGAGCGCGATGCATATAAATCACGTGTAGAGAAAAATTAAATTGTCAGGCGTTTATCGTGGCACGTGTTTTGAAGGGCTTGATTTCATTTAAGAAAAAATAAGTGTTAAATAAGTTGTTAGTCTGATGATCTTTCGCCACTTCAAGACAGACACCGTTCCAACACAAAGTGACTCTCTTGCCAGAAGACTGTCTTTAATCAGCCACGCAAGCTGCTTCTTTGTTTTCATTTTTAGTGACAAGATCCAAGATATCTAAAACCTAAATTCGGCAGCTTACGTCGCGGTCGCCAAGTACATACACAGGAATTTTTTGGGCTGGGGGAGCCGGGGGGGGGGGAATCTATAACAACAACAACAACAACAACAACAACAATAATAATAATAATAATAATAATAATAATAATAATAATAATGTGGATTTGGTATAGTGCCTAAGTTTTAGAAGCTCTGAGCGCTTTATAATATTAGATAACGCATAAAAACATGTACAACTATAAAACTGCAATAAAATCCACCATGAAATTACAAAACAAAAACATGCTGATAATAATAAAGGAAGTACACAGTATTAAGTCCCTAAGTCTGCTCTTGTAGTCGAAAAACGTGAGTTTTAAGAGCACTCTTGAAGGAGATCACAATTGTGTCTACGACCTATTGGCAATTCGTTCCACGTAGTTGGGCCCTTGGTACGCTAAAAAACGTTGTCCGTATGACTTCGTTTGAACAGTGGGAACAATGAGAACGCGAGTGTCGGAAGAGAACGTACTTTTCTAAATGGGGTGCACACATGGTAAAATCAGAAGACTGGAGCCAGTCAACGAAATATAGCATAATGAACAGATTTGGTATTAGATTTCGGATCTAACGGGTTGGCCGTGAAGAAATGGTTTCCAATTACAATATAATTTGTGTCCTGTTGGCCAAGTATACCTTGAGCGATAGTAATGCGGTATTGTGAACAACAAATTCATGCTGGAGACGACGAAGTAATATATCATGATATATTATGCCAAATGCCATAGACAAGTCAATGAGGGTGAGGACTAGAATCATTCCACATCTAAAGCAGAGAGCAGGTCGTTAACTACTCTTAGTAGGGCAGTTTCAGTACTATAACGAGAGAGATATGCAGACTGTACATTGCTAAAAAGACTATTTGAATTCAGATGAGATACTAGATGGGATAGAACAACTGTTTCTAAGATTTTTGGAAATAATTGACAGGTTAGAAACACGGAGATAGTTCCTTAAATCATTAGAGTAAATTGTCTGTTTCTTCAATAGAATCTTTACAATGGCAGTTTTGAAATATGATGGGAATCCCAAGAACGAGAGAGAAGTATTTATAACGTCGGTTAAAGAAGGCTAGATTGAATCTAAGCACCCAAGCAGCAGTGAAGTCGGAGTCGGATCCAGTTCATATGACTTTATCAAACAGTGATCAGGTCTTCTTTACCTGACTCTATCACAGGGATAAATTTATATCTGCTAAGGGTAAGTGCACACATGCACATATATGGCACTTCTATAAATGCTTGTTTCGTCACATTGATCTTAACTATGCTGGGCGCATACTTCAAACTAATATATTCCCTCTTTTAAGGTACCGCAAAGGAAAAAAGAATTCATGAATAATTTGGAAACATAGTCGAATTTGATTGACATCGATTTATAAACAAATATTACGCTTTCAAGAAAAAAGATTATAAATAATATCTTCATACCTTATGCATTATGTAGCATTCATCCATCAAAAGAAGTTGACTAGCTACAGTTTACAATTACATACTCTGCATCAAGCGGGAGCTTCGATGTTCATTCACAATAAATGATATTTCATAAATGTGTTTTGTGTGCTGGTTAATTATTTGTCATTTTCCTTTTTATTTCCATACTATTTCAAATACCGACTTTGAAGAAATTAATGAATGCAGTAATAGATATAAAATTAAATAAAGGATTACAACTGAACGCCTTACTATTTATATCAGACTTGTACGATCAAGAACACTTAAACATTATGACATGCATGTGGTTAGAGCGTCCGCCTCGGATGCGGGAGGTCGTGGGTTCGATCCTCGGCCGAGTCAAACCAAAGACTTACAAAAATGGTACTAACAGCTGCGTAACTTGGAACTCAGCATTAAGAGGTTAGTGTTAGGACTGGTCGACCTGGTGTCAGGATAAAGTGACTGGGTGGGACATCATGCTACATGTCTGTGGCATGATTCCCCAGTGCTAGACATCACTATAAACTGCCACTCTGCAGACATCGTAGCGATATGACTGAAAAATTGTTATAGCTACGTTAAAATCCAAATCACACACACACACACACACACATAGAACAACATAGAATCATACCTTAAAATAAAAGAGATACACAAACTAAACTATGACAAGGCTTTTCTGCACTTTTAACCTTAATCTTTGAAAATAGCATTGATTATGGAGAGTACGGCATTTATTTTAAATGTACGTTATGATGAACTCTGTATTAGCTAAAAACGTAGAGACACACAAATGCACAATCACTTGTCACTTGAAATTTGACCGTCGTTTTATTCTTGCGCACGTTTATTGGATGTTATGCATACTATGAGTAAATAGACACACAGACGTTTGCTTTTGAAGTTTTACCCCTACCCCAACACTTGACCTGATCTGGCCCTGAATATAATGATTGTTTATTTTCCCAATTTGAGATTAGCCTTTTATCTTTAATTAGAAAAGGGGTCTAATGGCCTTGATAAACACCTAAACTTGCACTATACAAATACCTTTATCAGTCGACATAGAAAATGGCTGATTATTTGAATGATAAATTTTTAATGCTCCTAATTCGTCTACAGAGTATTGAAGTCTGCTCACTCTCAATGGCTGTTCACGCAATAAACGAAATGATTTTTATAAAAAAGGTAACTATCTTCGTAACTTTTTAGTGAATATATCATCAAGCACAAGCCGAGAAGAGACATTTTTACTTTGACGTCTGCCGCTCCGCTCGTTAACTATGGCCGATCAGGAAGTTGTTGAGCCTTTTTGTGTAAAAGACGAATTTTGAACTTATAATATGGACTGAGAAAAGTCTAAATCCACCCACATTGCAATCGCTGAATTTGACAATCTCTATTGAGAGGCTTCATTAATGATTTTCTAACTGCAGGCAGCATTGATTCTGTCGATGGTAATGTCTGGAACCGTCTTTGGTGCTCGTGTTATTAATCGCCGTATTCGATCTCGACACGACTGACCTGCTGATCATCGAGGTCACGTTGTGGACTGTATTTACAACCACCTTTTGCATAGAAGCATAGATTTCACACCAAACGTGAAGTGTTTTACCTCAAAGAGTCTCCCAACGCTCCGTCTCAACTGTGTATATATCATAAATATCTGACACAAGTTCACGCATTAGAGCACGATATATGTCTGTGTCCATGAGACCATCAGTGAGCAATCGCTGACAAATTGATGTAGCTTCATTAATGACTTGATTAACTGATCCCACGAGTATTTTCAATCGATTAGCAATTTCGTAAGGGAACACAGTCTACCAACGCCTTTTCCTTCTTTTACTTCTTTAATAAATATTGCTTGTGCCACTCTTTTGCATCTTCGTCTGTCCATTTCTTTTGCTTTTTTGGTGGCGGTAAAAGTGTCTCTTTGGTTGGTTCCAAAGCAGGTACAGCTACTTCTTTCGGCTTTTGAACATAGATTTGGTTCAATGCCGCTATACAATTTTGACGAAAAGTATCTATATATGGTCTAGCCTTTTCTGCACATATAAGTTTATAGATGTCAACAAATCGACTCTGCTAGATCTTAAGCACGAATGAATAATCTTTCGAGTAATAAGATTATATAGTCTTCCACCTAACCTCAGATCACAAATAACAATTTCTAAAAACACCCATTACCTAATGGAAAATAACTTTCTGGAAGATTCAGAATGTTTACAAAATAAAATCTTTGTTAAAAATAGAAGTCTTCTAAATGACAAAACAAAATGTGTAGTAAACGACAGGTTAACCCGTCAATTCTTAAGGAATTTCCAAAGTGTAAGAGAAAGATTCAGATAAACATTTTTACTAAAAACCAAAATTAATACTTCAGGCCAGGTAGAAAATGAACTTAATTTTGTACAAGGTCAAGTCCAACACACAATGTCACATTATGAATATCATATAATGAAATAAAAAATAAATTATAAATACTAACTAACAAACAATATAAATTAAACATATATAACAAATCAGTTAGTTATCTTTCATTCAGTACGAAAGTTTCAAATCGTATAGCATTGTGATAGATTTCCATCCGTACAGATTCGTCAAATTTTTTTCTTTTGGTTCTTTTAACATTGATATATATTTGGGTGTTTGTTTTTTCTTGTAGAAGATGAATATGCGCCTCTTCATCATCTTCTTTGACTTCAGCCATCATCACCAGCAAGCGTGTGATAGACTCTGCAATTGCTCTTGTTGCTCTTTCAATATCTTTGGTGTGTTTAGCTATTTTGCTAACTGGCCCCGGGTCTTCTTCTGTTTCAATTCGTGATGCCACCTCTTTCACAGTTGCTCTTTTAGCTTTGGTGATAGCCTTGGTACGTTTGGCTGTCTTACGAACTGAACCGGGTGCTTCTACTGTTCCTGAAAGCGCTGCCACTTGTTCCACTGTGACTTTTGTGGCTTTTGTAATATCCTCAGCACGTTCATATCAATTTCCTTCGTGGGTTTAAACAATGACGCAAATGTTTGTCCAAACCCTGCTGTGAAATATTCTCATGCAATTTGTCGCGACTGTAGCATATCTTTGACCTTTTGCTGCCTTTTATCATATTTTGAAACAATTCTAGATTTAGCTGAGCAGCTTCGCGGCCTCTCTTCTGATACTCTTCTATGGTATCACTGCCGGAGATTTTTTTTTATATGATTATGTTTTCATTGTTAAATTGGTGCATTAGACACTTTCGTGTGATACGCGTCCAAACTCGAGCGATATTTAATCCCCTCGACTGCAAGATCCAGTCAAATCAAAGTTAAGAAAACTATACGGGTCCGAGTTCAAACACGAAATGGACGAGAAGCGATTAATGGAACTTGTGTTGGATGTGGAACAAAGAAATTTACGTTTGTAGGAAAAAGCTACCATGTGGTGGACGCAAACGCGTCTCACGCGCATCGTCATGTTTAAAAAATTTGGCGGCGGTGATATCGCGACACCAAACATAAATATCTCGGTGAAAAGCACCTTTCTGAATACAACTGCTGTGGACCTGGATATACTAGTCGATTCTAACAAACAACCACCCAAGGCTTGGTGAAACACCTATCAATTGCGTTGATGCTGCGTGTTACTGACATGATCTTGCTTACCAGCATCAAAAGATATCCGTTGGAGTAAACTCGACGACGTGGATCTTATAAATTACTTGAATACGATCAATCCAACAATGGCACTCATTGAATACAAAATTCATACTGATATTAACAAAACAAACAATAGACACAAAAGCCGGAGATCATAATAATAATAACGAGGACTTTGTATAGCGCCTAATCTTTAGAAGCTCTAAGCGCTTTACAACATTTGACAACACTTAAAAAACATATATAATGATATGATTACAAGACTATAAACAAACACCATCAAATTAGAAAACAGAAAACATGCTAAAAATATTTAAGGTAAGGAAACATTATTAGGTCTTTAAATCTGTTCTTGCAGTTGAAATAGGCGAGTTTTAAGAGCGCCCTTGAATGATATCACTGTGTCTTTGTGTCTAAATTCAGTGGGCAATTCGTTCCACGTTGCTGGGCCTGGTATGCACAAGAACGTTGTCCATATGACTTCATTTTCATAGTGGGAATAATGAGAATACGAGTGTCAGAAGAGGAGCGTAAGTATCTTGCTGGTGTATACACATGGGTGAGGTCGGATAAGTATGTTGGACTGGAGCCCGTCAGTGAAACGTAGCACAGAGAACAAATTTTGTGTTTAATTCTGGATCGAATGGATAGCCAGTGTAGGGTACAGGGCAGGGGGAGGCGTGCTCTGATCGTGGTACTCTAAGGATGATCCGAGAAGCTGTGTTTTGATCTTTTGAAGTTTCTGGAGTAGATATTGAGACGAACCAGACAGAACTGAGTTACAATAGTCCAGTCTTGAAAGTACTAAGGAACACACAAGTGTTTTAGTGGCATCAACTGAAAGACACTTGCGAATGGAACTGATGCATCTCAGCTCAAGATATGCAGCTTTGCATATGTTCACGACATGTTGGTGCAATGAGAGAGTACTGTCGAGAGTAACACCTAGGTTTCGTACTGACTGTGTGAATTTGATGTTGCTGTTGCTGATATTTATTGTTTGAGGTAAAGGATATGAAAGAGAAAGTCTTTGTGTTGTAATCAGAATGGCTTCAGTTTTATCATCATTCATCTGCAGCTTGTTACATGTCATCCATGATTTCACATCGGAAATGCACCTCTCTATCCCTTGGATGGTAGCTTCAACTTCAGTTGGGAGGATAGATTTATATATTTGGGTGTTATCAGCGTACAATTGGTGAGAGATTGGATGATGATCTATGGCACTTGAGAGTGGCTGAGTGTATAAAATGAAGAGAACAGGTCCAAGAACAGACCCCGTGGAAAACGACAATATAGATGAACTGGGCTAGAGTGTTTTCCATTTGCGGACACAATTTGTGTCCTGTTGACCAAGTAGGACTTGAACCATAGTAAGGCTGTATCGTTAATGACAAATACATCCTGGAGACGGTGAAGTAATATATCATGGTCTGTTGAGTCAAATGCTGCAGACAAGTCAAGGAGAGTGAGGGCTGTAATCTTTCCGCTGTCCAAAGCAGAGAGAAGAAGAGTAGTTTCAGTACTGTGGCAAGGGCGATATGCAGACTGTACATTGCTAAAAAGACTGTTTGAATTCAGATGAGATACAAGTTGGGATAGAACAACTTTTTCTAAGATTTTTGACATGAATGGGAGATTAGAAACTGGGCGGTAGTTCTTTAAATCGTTATGGTCGAGTGTTGGTTTCTTCAGCAGAGGCTTTACAATGGCAGTTTTGAAAAATTCCCTGGATGAGAGAGAGGTATTAATAACATCAGTTAGTGAAGGCAACATTGGATCTAAGCACTCAAGCAGCAGTGATGTCGGGATCGGATCAAGTTCACATGACCTTGGTGCACTCTTCATCACGATTGTACGTACTAAATCCATAGAGACAGGTTCAAATGCTGCTAACGGTTGCAACTGAAATTCTGTATCGCAACTGTATGGTGACGACGAGTCAATTGAAATTGTGTTGTCAAGCTTATCTCTGATGGTTTGTACTTTGTCACGGAAGAAATTTGCAAACAGGTCCGGAAGGTCGACTAGAGAGAAGGTAGCTGGAAGTAGTGTACATTTATTCCTTGACATTAGCTTGTTAGTAATCTCGAATAGCTCTTTGCAGCTGCAACATTCCGTGATCTTAGTACTGTAGTGGGCTGATTTCGCTGCATGGACTATGTGACATTCTTCTTAGCGGTTTCATAGATTTGCTTATGAATATTGAGTCTGGTGGAAAGCCAAAGCCTCTCAGCTTTATGGCGGTCTCTTTTAGCAGTGCGAAGCTGGTCCCTTACACTGCTATACCACAGAGAACACTTTTGAATTGATACTCTGCACTTGGTTGCTGGGGCATGTTTGTCAAGCAATGAACTCAGGCAGTTATCAAGTTGTCCTGCTGTAGGAGGTAACCAAGTTTTTAGGTTTGCTTAGATGTCATGCATTAGTTGGGTTCTATTTATCGTACGGAGGTTTCTCTTGGTAGCAAGTAAAGGTGGAGGGTTAGGGACTGATACGTCAAGATGGTATATAATGCAGAGGTGATCTGATGCAAGTTCGTGGGACACCAGGGAGGACTGTAGAATATTATCATCAGGTCTATAAAGAATCTTGTCTAAAATGTGACAGTGTTTATGGGTGGGTTGGCTAACTGACTGTTTGAGGTTGAAAACGTGAATGGAATCTAGGAGTTTTGATGTGTATGGGTTTCCAGGACAGTCAAAGTGAAAGTTGAAATCTCCAAGAATAATCTGGTTGCCACCTATCCAATTTCCATACTCCAGGAGATTCGGAAACTGCTCCAAAAAGAGAGATTCAGTGAGCGATGAAAAAAAAAATCATTTCAAAATGACAATCTCGCGCAGCGAGCGAAAGGCAGAATTCTGAGACAGGCTGTTGAGCTTGTTTTTTCTACCAATAGGAGGACGGTAGAGGCAGATAAAATGGACTGACCTTTGTTCCAGTGTGTGTGGTTTGGACTAGTTCAAACGATGTGTGGTAGAAATTGAAGGCTGTAGTGTGGTTAAGACGGTTGATCATTGAGTTCTTAGCGATGACAGCAATTCCACCTTCGCGAGAGTGGCGGGGGAACGACTTGATGCAGTAACCGGTGGGTGTTAGATCCGCGCACTTATGCATATACAAAATATAGAAACAGTCCGCGTGGGTATTGGAGAGGTTAAGCCGCCGAGGAACAGTTAGCCAGTAAAGCCAAGACGCGGTGGCAAATTTATTTACCAGCACCAAGAAAGATTTCACACGGTTCGTTCTATTTTCAAACAACTAATGAGGTTCATCCGTCTGATTTGTTGTTTCTTATACACGACCGTGACCGTGATAGACAAGGCCGATTGCCTATATACAAGTACACGCTAACTATTGTCGATGTGGCCAGCAAATACAAAGAAGCGTAACCATCGACGTTAACAGTAACGGTCTTTTGTTGAATCGCATTGGCTGGTTTTAATCCAGTCCAGTCACCGCTACTGTTACTCAGAAAATGATTTCACAGCCAGCACCGTTATAACCACTCCGAAACAAGCTTGGTTGGTATCTGTATAGACCTGGGAAGTATCTGTATAGACCTGAGGCGGGCAAAAACGTCGCGCTGCTGAACCAGTATGGTCCATCGAGATATTCACGATCTCGGATTGATATTCCAATAAAACCAACACGTTACCGTTTGGGTCCGTCAACGAGTGGGGTAATATCACCCAGCCGAATATTTGTGCGACAGGAATTAAAACTCGTTCCAGCAGATAGGGAACAGCCACCAGGAGTTGTGTCACGTCATTAACCAGCATCAATCGGAAGTTGACTCGCAATAGCACGATGACCAAACGTGTAAGAGGTGATTCCATCGGGAAGTATCCATCGCTTGGTATCCAGTGGTGACAAACTCACTTTAGGATATCGGTATACACTCATATGATAGTTCTTGACTCGAATATTTGCGGTGTGTGCGAATTCTTGATGGCCCCGAGGACTTTCCAGGTACAGTTCGTGTGTGAGATCATTTTTGCACAATTAAGCTTGGAACACCTTTGGCTTGTTTGATGTTCTTGTTGGAGCTCTGTGGTCCGACCACAATCGAGTACATTTTAGGTCGCAGTCCAAAATACTCTTCGATTGGTTTACCCGAACATTCGTCTTCTAACGTGCCAACCATCTTTTTATTGGCGGCATTAAACAACGGATGTTCTTTCGGATAATCGCTGGTATCAAACTCATTCACCAAACGTGTCCGTGAAATGTCCGCGTATAAATCATCGATGGTGATATTTTTACTGAGAACAGCAACATGTCCACCATCAAAGATCTTTCTGGGCTCAAAAGACCTGGTCCGCAATGAGCCTTCGAAGTTTGTCTTGCTCATTATTTTCACAGACAAGATCGACTCGAATTCATTCGCGCAGATTCTCCCTGAGTTTTCCAAGCACGACATTGACCATGTGCTTGAAAAAGTCCTTTTTAAATTCATATGCGTAGATCCGTATTCATCTGAACTTTTGGATCCATCCAAGCTTGCTGACGAAATCCAGCACTCGATGGATTTTGCTTACCCAATCTCATGCACAGTTACAAATTTCTCAAGTGTTGTACATAGTTGTGTTTGGTCCGACGATTTGGTGCCAGTTTGGTGCATTCAGTGTACTTGCGGCCAGATTCATCGACGATCGAGCACTGATACGAGGTCAACCATGTACCGGGCACCGACAGTGCTTCTGTTGCCAGCGGATAATCGATGTGTGCCTCGAGTATATGCTCAGAATATTCATAGAAGTACCCGTGGTCACCGTGGATGTTGTAATCGAACACGGATTTTTGTAGATCAATGTGCGCAGGATCCACTAACCGGAAGTGACTGCACCATGGCCCATACCTAACGGTTATTGATATCTAGATAAATTATGTAACTGTTGGGGTCAGCTGGGTTATACCCAGCCACGTTTGGGTTGTTGGCATGAGCATATCAGTGATTTGCCATGGATATTCCACCACGGAGTGATCGCTGAATAAACAGATTCTGGCCAATGTCAGTGAGAGTTCCAGCTTCATTTTGGTTTACGACAACAATTTATCCCAGCCCATAACCAGTGACAAAAAGTAATGCGCATCATCGAGATTGTACACATGCACGGCAGTATCATGAAATTTCTTGAACATGTCAACAAGCACATCAGAGCGTTGATACAGATCGTGATAGTCACCTATCTTTTGTACTCGAATGCAAATCAAACTTTCTTCGCATGTTAGGAAATAACCTTCACAGAACAGCGATGAATAAAACGTTTCAATCGGTGGCAACTGAGTTTTAGCAAATATGGCAAATATGTTCCAGTCATTCAAGTACTTGTACGGATACATACACAACTCTTTTCGTCATTAGGTCCGTTTTGATTGGACAGTATCGACGATCCCCGCCGTCAGATTATTCACTTCCTTTCCAAGGACGATTTCATAAACTGTAATGAATCGATGACGTGCAATTGACCCAGCCGAAATGTCATTTATCTATCTATGTTGCTGCGGCATACGCTTGTCAGTGAATCTGATGCCGTGGCTACTGCTGGCATTATTAAGTGGCCATTGTACCCAAGCTGGTTATGAAGCACCTCAGGAATTTGGGTTTTTTTGGGATAAATTCTGAACTGCAAATTACATGTGTTGTGTGCAGCACCTGCGTACGTACCAATGATGTGAAAGTGGTCACGATTTGTGGTTCAGAATCAGGCGATATCCACTGTGAATCCACGGTGAAGTAGTTTTAAATCCATCCTTGTTACGACTAAGCAGTATAACCAGAACAATGTCTGATTTAACCCCAGCATGGCCAATGTTTTGTACCAACCCTACGGTTTGCTAATATTAGCCGACTGTCATTGCCTGGTGTGTATGTGGGTGGGTCCACGTGATTATCCAACTCACCACTACGCTTTGAAATTTGAATTCTGGCACTTTTGGTCGTTGTTGTTTTGTACGAACATACTCAGTCGCTTCAATAGCGATAACAGATGCAAGACGACGACGACGGTTTTGTTCATAATCGTCAACTACCGCAAGGCTGTAGATTTTTCTTGCACCTTTGGGTATTCGATATTAAGCTCACATGCAAATTGTTGTTGTAACGTTGTGTTGTTGGTGATTCTTGCTGTTGCTGCTACAGTGACAACCGACGGTGGTTGTGTTAGTTGTGGATTCAGTACGAATATGTGTCTCTAACGAATGTACCATCAATGGTTCAGACCAAACAAGCTCAAATGACTCGTCACTGAGTTTTACGCCAACTCGATGCATCGGTAACACCAAATTTCACGCTAGTATCCAATGACATCAAGTTTCTGAGAACGCGGGTAAATATACTGGAGAGGATTTGTTTCGTCGCTTTTGGCAATAGCTGAAAGGCTGAAGTTTTGACCATTTTTGGAAACCCTTTGGGGTCAATGACATCCGTACGAGACTCTACCCCAATGACTGACTCACTCACGCGACGTGTGTATTTGCACCGCCGCAGACAAATTAACATTGGTAAACATATAGCTATCGCGTGGGACTAGCTATGTCATGAGGGTGAGATGCGAGGACGGTTGTCAGGAGACCCAAAGAAAGCAAAAAAAAACAAAAACAAAAACAAAACAAGCAAAACCGACAGTTACTAATGCAGCTGAGGCAACAGGTTAGTTCCACGCGCTGTAGTGGGTGTCCGCGATCTCTGTGTCAAGATATGAGTATAGGATGCTAATAAATTATCAATAATTCTGTTTGACGTGTTATGAAATAAAATCAAATGATTCGGTGTACCACAGAAGAAAACATGTTTGTGCCAAATACAGAGATAAAAACGAAAGATCTGGGTAATCCTAAATTTTTCACCGAATATTCTGCAGGAATCAACGATGAAATAAAGTAATAATATCGTAAATTTGTATCAAAAGTGTCTTGATCTGTGTTAAAAATGTGAGAAATGTGCCCTTAAATTAGAGTAATTCTTCAACCTTTCTTTTCAGGAACAAAAAGATTGCCAGATGTACTCATTTACAACAGAATTTTTTTTTAATACTTTGTACTCTCTATGTCCGTAACGGCAATACCATTATGTCAGATGTATCATAGGCGAGATAAAATAACATCTGAATTCGTTTCTCACATTATTGGCTTGCAGAGTATTGTTTAAATTACGCGATTAATTTGTCTTAAGTTACATATCGAATTTATCCCTTATGTTCAACAAGAGTATCTTTCTAAAACTGAGCTTCAAAACTCTCAAAGAGCATATTCTTCCATTATACGCCTAACACATAAGTAGTACGTTATGTCGGATTTCAGCACAACAAAAATTTCACAGTCTTCTTAAATAATTTTGAAACAGTGTATTCAGGCAAGAGGCAATTCATCTTTTATACGCACTGAAACGTTCTTCTTATGTTGTTTTTTCATACGTTTACATGATAATTTCATATATTAAATATGCACTAGTACCCAACTCTTGTGTTCTCTGATCATGCCACCTGGCCTGTCTGATCTACGTTTGCAGCATAAAAATCTTCGTGGGCCAATACATTTTCTGAATCAACAGTATATATCTTATACAAAGGTAACTTTTAAAGTATTAAAGATGATGTGTTCCAGGTCTTCTTTTAACTATCTCCTAGGTAATTTTTTTTTATATCCAATGTTCGATTAGAAGCAGCAGTTAAGAGTTCTTGAAATGTGTTCTTATTTTTTTTTTAATCTACATAATCCAATCATATTAGCTGAAGTAAGAACCATTAGCTTTAAAAATGTAAATAAGGAATATCCTGACGCATCAGAAAGATTATCGACTGTCAGAAGGACCGCCGTAACTTACAGTGTTTTTAAGCTGCTTTGTTCCAGCAGTTCGGTGGCACATTTTTGACTACATTTATTTCTGCAAGCACGATTATGCCTTTAAGATTTCATATAGGTCAAGAAAAGAGAATGGAGGCACCAATCAGAGGAATATGAAATACACATGTGCATTAAACTGTCTTTGGTACAATTGTTCTTTTCAGTTGTTGACCCATGCTGGTGAACTGTTATGTGGCATGCCTGAATATTGCCGAAGTTGATGCAGTGAAATGCTTCTTATCTAAATGTTACTACACATATTAAGTATAATCCCCGTGAAATGCAATGTGGAAATATTGTGTAGAACTCTAAGAAATCACCAGTGTCTAACGAAAGCAAATGAACTCATTTACGCCAGCTGACTGTCCTCTCTATATTCATTGTAAGACGATTCATATCAGATTCGCAAATGACAAATGTCAATTAAACGGGTTTCTCTGTGGAAAACATTCAAGACTGGATAGTAATTAATGCTGATCATCTGTATTTCCAGTGTTCTGCTGAATGATTTCATTTCCAAAAGAGAAACCACCTTAAGCTAGAACTGTAGCCCACTCCCTAACTTTGACATGTGTACGACTTTTCGAATCATATGGGGAACAATTTAATTAAAAATCTCTTTTTACCACCAACCTCATGCACTTTTACATTGAAATACATACAACCGAGTTAATATATCAGTATAGGCACATGTACTTTGAGCCTGGTCGATGTAAAGAGTTGATATAATGTGTCTGAAAACTTAAGTCACAGTAAAGCAAATATATTAAGTCAACTGGTAAAGAAAGTTCAACGTGCACAAGTCACCTCCCGCTTCCCCCTTCCCCAAAGTATTTTGTAAAAAACAAACATGAGATATAGAATTTTCTGCAGGTTAAAAGGATGGTATTTATTATATCCTTTGGTACAGAAAGTTACATATATCCTACAAAGTGCAAAACTAACTTCTGTAACAATTATTTTATTTCCGCTATTTCAACACTGCATGTATAGAGAAATCTTTTCGTGGTTTGTAAATTGCAAAAGTAATGTAGGTTACAAGAATTTCATAAGAGCAAATAAAAATGGTCGAACATTACCGCTGAAGGGTGAAATTATACATTTCTTTATTCTCGATGCATAGAAACCACTTGCCCATATTTATCGGTCAGTGTCTACAGTACTGTGATGAAAGTAGACTTCATAAGCATCTCTCAGAGATAAACTGGAATTTCATTGCTAAATACAGTATGCCAAGAATATAGATTAAACTTTCTTTTCAATTTTATTTCTTCATATTTTTACTCTAAATATCTACTAGGCCTTTTCATATTTTCAGTTGTGTTATGTCCCGTAACGGTGCGCTAGATGGCTTGTCTTCCCTGCTTACATTCTCGTCAACAAGGTACTTATTTAACTTGGTTGCATCGTGGATGTTTATTTTGTTGCTGCCATCTAAATTGGCCTTAGCATTTCCATCGAACGAGGCAGTTTCGGAAATTATCAATTGGTAGCTACAAGTAACTTAAACGGTCTATTGAAATATATGAATGAGAATTAGTAAACCCTGTCTCATGGCTAGTGTATAACCCTTAATTGGAAAAATTATCCCAAAAATGCCAAACATTTATTCCTTATGAAATCTGAAAATAAAGTGAAATGAATTATGACTGCTTCACCTTGTTTTTAAAGACTTATCTAATATTTCACTCAAATATTCTGACCTATATTATTAGTTTTTGATGTGGAAGTTTGACACACCACCCTATTCCTATTATCAAATTGCCAAATCGTTGCTGAAATTGATTTTCGCTCTGTGCCTGATGTTTGACAAAATTTTTCACCTCCCTCGTAGATAACACAATGCAATTTACCCGACGTCCTACCTACAAATACAACTCCACGAGCATAATTTGTATAACGATATAATGATATAAGAAATGACTATGTAATTCGTGCTATTTCTATACCACCTGAGAGCAAATAAAACTAAATGGTCCACCAATGCGCCAATATAATGTGTTCATGCATAGAATCTATGTAAGAAACAAAGTCAGTTTCAGCCGTGCAGCAGAGTAGTTAAGAACAAGAGTGTCACGTTGTGTGAGAAAATTTGTAAACAATTCCTGCCTCATGTCAAACATGTCTTCTGATAGAATTCGTAATTCAAAGTACTTTGGGTAATGTCAATACGTGTTTTATAGTATTACGACTTTAGACTGATTCTGAAACAAAGAAACTACCTGTCCGTGATTTAGCCATTGCGTTACGGTCGAATTCGAGGTTACTTCAAAGAGAACCTTGCCACGGTGGTGAGAAACTGTTTGTTTTGCAATCAGCAGTGATGTCACCGGTCGGCTTAGGCTTAGAGACCGGAAACCCGACATTATAACACATCAGTGATACTACCCCAGACAGTTTTCAAAGAGACCACCGGTATCCAATCAGAACTAAGATAATCAAATTTTGGGGCGGGTTTCTCACGCAGCTGGACATTATTCTGTTGCATTCATTGTGAACGGATCAGTGCATGTCTGGACATTGGCGAGAGCAGATCATGAGAAGTTGGAGACACTAGACGGCGCTTCGAGTGCCGAAGCTGTGCGCTCGTTAAAGGGTGGTAAAGGAGTTCTAGGAACTTCCGACAAGATTTGGAACAAAGGGTTCTGGGGAAGCTTTCCGGGTGGGATAGAACGCCACCCGAAGATTAAAGAGAAGGAGACGAGGAGAGCAAGTGGAATTAGGTAGTTGTGCGAAGGCGAAGGAGGCCGGGAGAAGGAAACAAGGGAACCGGAAGTACCGACAAGGAGAGCCGGGAGAACGGAAACAAGGGTACAGCAAGTACCGAAAGGAATACAAGCGGAAGTTACAGATGAGTAACATACAAGGGACATGGGACGGAAACACTCTCACCTTTAATTTCGCGTGATGAAATAATTGGCAATTTGGATAGGTCTTGTATTGATTGGAAGCAATTGCATTGAAAAATTGTCCTGTAATTGTTGAATACCGTGATGTAGTTGATTAAATTGTTATACCTTTCACCTTATTATTTTTATATTTTATACACCTAGACCGTCGGGTTTGCTGACTGGGGACTCGAAGCTATTTAGCCT
Source organism: Megalonaias nervosa (assembly GCA_016617855.1). NCBI lineage: Eukaryota > Metazoa > Mollusca > Bivalvia > Unionida > Unionidae > Megalonaias > Megalonaias nervosa. The sequence continues at coordinate 13,471 of JAECUM010023085.1, read as the reverse complement.
TTTAATTGTCCGTCCTTTCCCAGGGTTAGTAGTAATTCCCTAGAGTCACGTGACAAAGAGATTTCTGGCTAGTCTGTCTTATGTTTTTAAAACTATTTTGTATTTCCGCCAAACAGAATAACCAAAAATTTAAAAAAAATCGTATCGACAATTCTAACAAATAGCAATCACTTTAGACCAACTCATTCGTGTAGGGATACAAGAATATTCAAATATAAAACAACAAAATTCTGGCCAGCACAAGCAAGACTTTAATTTTTGTTCATTAAATAACCGTGCCGGACGGCACTGATGTCCGTGTGTTCTGCACAGTTTAGCACAAGTCTTCTCCGAGTTGAAAACCATAACTTAACTTTGTGCCTAAGTAGAGAGACTGCTGTAAACTGTATAATACAAAAACAGGTGATGCAGTGTACGTGGTGTGAACCGAGTACATCATACATTTGCTCTTAGTCTTTTTTATTTTCTCTTGGACACTTGAACATTGATGAGGTTCTTGACGGACAACTTAATGATCTTTCGTAATGTTAACTGTATCGTTAGCTAACAATTGTAAAGCGATCTGCTTTAAAGTGATACATACGGAAAAAATAAATTATTTTTTGTTTTGTTTTAAAAATAAAATCACACAACTCCAATTTTAAAATCAGTAGTATTTCCCTTCAAATGCGATAGATGAGCCTGTTTTTTAAGCAATGTTCAGATTCTCGATTGTTGCTGATCCTATGTGCGAACCACCTGAATGCAGCTCGCCGATCACCAGAGGTTGGCTTAGCACAGTTTAAGAGCCTCCATCATAGACACATCAATCTGTTCATTCGGCAGTCGAAATACAAAGGACTGTAGAGGATTTCACATTCAAATTTGTGAAAAAAGTACAGCAACATCTAAGCTTTCTTCAAAACAAAATCATTTTGCTTTAACAAAAGTTCTGACTCGCACATACTCGTTGAAGGCGTTGTCGGCCTGAAATAGACTGTGTCCTGTAGAGAAGTACTCCCAAGATCATAACTTCTTTGTCTATGACCTACGTTTCATTTTACCTTCTTTCGGTTAAGGCAATATTTATAATCCGACTTTCTTTTCAGAATGAAGAAAGATGGGAAGTGATTTGTGCACAAAGGCACTGTTGAAATACACAAACCAAAAATATTGTCAATAGAAATTTTAATATTTACGACGAGGAGGAAAGATCTGGTTGGGCAGTGACGTAATCACATCAAAAACCTTTTTACTTGAAATGTAGGTTTAGCAAAATCGGTCTGGGATGGAACTGGCGGAGAAAACTTTGGTCATCATTTTGCTTAAGAGCTTTCTTGTTTTTCTTTTTACCCCTCCGATTTCAGCTCTAAACATGTTTTGGCCTACATCCGTGAAACTTAACAGGTGCCAACTACAAAGTTTGCCGTCGCCTCTGAAACTAATTTTGCGGGCGCCCCTGCGCACATCAGGTCTGTATCGCATAGGGGAAAAATCGTTTGTCAGATTTTTGCTTGACAATGATGAACTAGGGGTGATTTTTCAGATATATTGTACTAAAAACCAAAAATAAACTTGCTTGACAATGAAGCGTGAAAGGTGATTTTCTAAGGAACAATATATTGTATTGAAAACTAAAACTAATAACTGAAACTTATTTTTGTATTTTCAGGAATTAAGCTCTTCAACCTTGCCTACATAGACACTTAAACGTAGCAGACACTTGTTTAAAGTTGACAACTGTACATAACTGACGTCTTTATAAACACATCATGATGACATACTGATAGATTATGATTGTAAATGGCAAATTACTTCATTTCACTGCGTTCGTATTGTTTATTATTGCACTTAAAAATTAACACTTAAAAGAAATGCACTTGTTATTTCTTTCTGTCCAGGCTAATACAAGCACTGTAGATATGTTTGTTACTTTGTCCATCCAACACGTATGTAAAAATAGTTAAATATATCTTTACATACTTTTAATTAAATAAATCCAAACAAACTTCTATACTTGATTAGTCAATACCCAACATGGGAGAAAAATGAAAACTATAGTCTTCCTTGTTTGGAATACCGCTGGAATTCATTTGGAACTTCATAATTTTTACTTGCGATAGAACATTTTTTAAAATACTATTTGGGATTTAATTCACAATATTTTAAGTTTATTTTTAACTTTGTATTCTAGGGAAATAAATTATTTGTTAAATTTTAATACTTGTAACTATAGAAATACGAGCATGACAAAATGATCAATAAAATACTTAGAAATTCATTCAGTTAATTTAAACGAATACAGATATATGGCGATAACAGTCAAGATTTGCATGAACTGTTCAACGATTCTGAGACATAAGTAAAGATGTTCCTCAGTTGAAAGATTCGTCAATTGGATTATGTGAAATTCAATTAGACATAAGGATATGACGTATGATAGGAACCAGCCTGGATGTAGAGCATGTAGAGTACAAAAAGTCTTTACGACAGTACAAAGTATCTAAATATAATAGGTGAAATGGATAATGTCATTTAACGTTTATGTCACATAGCAATACCAGATGGATAGAAAATACATAATGTCATTTAACGTTTATGTCACACAGCAATACCAGCTGGACAGAAACTACATAATGTCATTTAACGTTTATGTCACATAGCAATACCAGCTGGACAGAAACTACATAATGTCATTTAACGTTTATGTCACATAGCAATACCAGCTGGACAGAAAATACATAATGTCATTTAACGTTTATGTCACATAGCAATACCAGCTGGACAGAAAATACATAATGTCATTTAACGTTTATGTCACATAGCAATACCAGCTGGACAGAAAATACAAAATGTCATTTAACGTTTATGTCACATAGCAATACCAGCTGGACAGAAAATACATAATGTTATTTAACGTTTATATCACATATTAGTACCAGTTGGACAGAAAATGATGAAAGAATAAGTATGATGTTTGACAGAATAGAATATTTCACATTCCACGTAGGTATCAATTTCTCTATGGGATCTCATACATGGACATGCCTGAATGAAAAGAAATAGTTTACGAAGAATTAAGAAAAATCTATGACGTCTACAGAGGAAGATAAAAAACCCACTTAACTCTCTCTCTCTCTCTCTCTCTCTCTCTCTCTCTCTCTCTATATATATATATATATATATATATATATATATATATATATATATATATATATATATATATATATATTACATTTGTGAATGAGGGAAACTGTTGGTAGTGACAGGGAAGTGCAATCACAAAATGGGTACAGGCAAATGTAGAATTCCAGCGCATAAAGAACACAATTTCAATATTAAATATCCGATAAAGGTTTGTGTGTGTGTGTGTGTGTGTGTGTGTGTGTGTGTGTGATATTTGGATTTTTAACGTAGCTTTAACAATTTCCAGTTATATCGCTACGATGTCTGCAGTGTGACAGTCTAACCACTGAGGCCACTGGAGCGGTTCCGACAAAGGTAAAGATTATTAAAATATTATCCGTTTATGGCATGACTTTTTTTTGTTTATTAGAATATTGGTAAAAACTTATCAAGATGAAGAAGTAAATTTCATCCCAAATAACGACGAGAAATATATTTCATTCAGCAGGTATTTCATAGATGCAAGGTCCATGCAAGAAGGTACAGAAAATAAATAACAGTTAAAATGGTATAAGTTTATAGATAGCTTTAGATACATTAAGTTGTCAATTGGATAGCCTGACAAAAACTCTATCGATGGAAAACACCTGAACAATACAGAGTAATGAAACCGAATTATTAGAGGAAAACATTTATATATGTGAGTATTGGGATCGCTTTGAAAAAATACCGAAAACAGCTGTACACCAATAGCAATGTCTGACTCATTCCTCAGATGACTGAACTTTACTGAAGCTGAATGTGTTAGTATGATTTAGACATTTATCAGGTTATAACACGTTAATTGCTTGAGCTAACAAATCCAGTTCAACAAACGTTTCCCTGATCAAAGAAAACATATTATATGCAGTGCAAACATAAGAAAAAACAATGATATAATACCTTCTGAAGATGATAAAGAAACTCTCATGAATAAATGTTTATTAATTCAAGATGCTTAACATCGTTATAGAAGGCAAAGGTTGTACACGTTGCCTCCGGCAAACATGGTTTTGAATATTATATCTAATCTGCTTTCCCTTTGAGACTTTATTCTGTTGCAAGCATAGCACCAAAAAAAAGACATCTATTCCAACACCGTGTTTAACGTAAGGCTTTATTCCATTGCAAGCATATCACCCATAAAGACATCTCTCACATAGTCGGTACACTTTACATATAGTGTGTGCAGTTTAATATTTTATGATAACATTTTTATACATCACTTTATGTGATTCTGTTTGGCAAAAATAAGTTCAGAATTCTCCTTACTGATTAGCTAAGACCGTGGGAATGTGTCATACCGCGTCTCCTGGAGCATTTTTTTTTCTTCTATTGCTATCAATATTTTGGCGGCCATTTTTCGAATCGATTGCTCCATGAACTTTAGGAAAAATGATTACGTCTGTAGGAATATGGCCAATTTACCACGAAGGGGCTCGTTACAAATAAAGCTGACGGTTTCAGTAAATCGATATAGGATTTGAGGGGAACCTGTAACAGGGACCGCACCTTATGAGAGGAAACATTTGTTTGAATAGGTAAAAGTAGCTACAGCTATAACTGACCAATGGAATGGAAATAAACTCAATACAATATACACAAAAATAAGTGTTATATAAAGTCTTTCAAATTAGCAAAAGTATTCACAATTCATAGGGGAAATGAAAAGAATTACCCATATCTTTTATATCTGAACTTTCACAACAATTATTGAAAACAACAAGTCAGCAAGGATATTTTCGGATGTCTTAGCAAGTACTAACACCTCCATAAATCGCAATCGGGGTTTTCGAGAGTAACATTCATAACAAACTGCATTGACAGAATTTACAGACCAATGTCTACTAGCGATCGAATCTGGCGAACTTGGTTGACCATTCGGTGCTAATTAAAAATCTTTCAGCCTACAAATTTTCTTCAAAAACTCTGTTGCTTGGTTCACGTCGTATCAGATCTCAGGTTATGTGCACGTGTAATATACTTCCAAATGAAATAATATTTTAAGTGGTCTTGAGGATCTATATAGACCTCTTCTTTTTCTATTGTTTTTCAATAACTTAGCCTTGTATCCAGTGCACTCTAACAGAGATCTTTTCGTTGACGACTCTGTAGCGCATTCATCTGGTAAATCTCTTGACTCCTTTGAAAGCAACTTCAAATCGGCCTCAACAATATATTAGTTTTCTTGTCAACAAAACGGCAAGCATATTAATGTATCTAAAACGAAATGTATGACAATCGGAACAAGACAGAGCCTATTGACTACCATTGATTTACTTCTAACTCAGAATGGCTTAGACATGACGGGAATCCAAAATCAAAAGCTTCTTGGTATCAACATCTCAGGTGGAATATACATATCGATCACGTATGTGCAATGGTAGTCGAAAGAACAACACTGTTGAAAGTACTGTCGAAATTTCTACCTCCCCAATCACTTGAACTTAGTTTTGGGGGGTACATATACTACTACATTTGATAAATTACATCTGTACCATATAGGGAAAATGTTTTCTGCAGAAGAGGAGATAAAATTCAGTGATTGCTTATGGTAAAGTGGATCGGGAAATATATGTGTAAGCACAGTGTTTCATATGAATGAAACATACATCCGAGGTATTTAAATTAATGCGAATGAACACTGTAAATATTGTGGTGTTACTCAGGATAAAGTTGCAATCGTGAAGCTCATGGACTGGAACTATTAAGGTCAAGTCAATATTCTTAGAAGCAATCGAGTTAGTAATAATACAAAGAATTACATTCTCTTGACTTTGATGACGAAAGAGATGAGGAGAAAAAAATGTATGGGTTTAAAATCAGTATTATTATTATTAATAGAAGAAGTAAATATGTTTATTTGGGTCTAAGGTTTGGAATTTCCTGAGTGTAATCCAGGTTATTGTTTTGATTTTGTAAACATCAGGATCATTCTAGAAGATTATTTTCCATTAGGTAATGGTGTTTTTGTTTAGAAAGTGCTAATTGTGACCTCAACTCAGGGTAGAAAATAACATATATATGGTAACTGAGAGGATTTTATCATTCGTGATTTAACATCTAACACTTTCAGGTTGTGTTATTCTGTGTCCAGTTGGGATGAATTTTATTTCTTCAAATTATTGAATTTAAGTGATTATTTTCTCTGGAAATACAAAAGTGCTCTGATAAAATTCTTGGATGAAGACATTGACTGGAATTTATTGTGTATTCAAACCTGGAATTACATTTCTGTAATTCAACAAAAGACTGTTGGCACATCGACACACTAGGAGCTATAACAGACACGTCATCGCCTAGTTTTTGGATTCATTCTAGACTTTTACTGAATTTTATTCTGGACTTTAAATTATTAGGAGTTGTGTCTGTCATTCTTGGATTATTTTGGGATTTAATTCGCAATACCGTAAGTTCTTTTTTCTCATTTTCACTTTTTATTCTAGGGAAATAAATTATTTGTTAAATTTTACAAAGCTTGTTGTCTTTCGCTTTTTTCTGTTACTTATTTTAAGAGAAAGAGCATAGACTCGTAATAGTAGCCAAAGGCAAGAGAAATCATTTGTTGGTGTAAAAATAGTGGATATATTTGGTGGATGTGGCAATATACTCTGCATTTTGAAGTATCTTCGGCCAGAATGGTTACGGGGAAGAAATTAGCAGAATGCACAAAACTGCTAGAAATACACATGGAAAACTTCTTAGGAGGTTCCATAATGCCAGCCTCGTTGATAACAAATGTCAATAAAATCAGTTTATCATATTGTTATTACTTCACGTCATGGCGCGGAGTACATTCATGTCCGAAAGTATTTCAGCAGATGTCCCAGAAATTCATGTACTGGTCCAAATGACACGTTGTGTTTCCAAAGCAACAATAAATTATTGTCATATGTCGGTATAGTCTAGTGGTTTCTTTTCTTTCTTTCTTACGACAATATTTCAGTTGGTTTAGAATGTGTCAATTGCGGATCGATGCAAAATCAAGTTGATTCATATGTGATGGCAATCATATTAAAACAGTCTGGTGTGATTTTTAAATCGGAAATTTTACAAGATTCTTTTGTATCATGATTCAATTCGACTCCCTGAATCGGCTTTTGAAAAATTTGATAAAAATTGGAATCACTATGATTCAGGTCCGTTATGCTCGTGAAAGAACAGGTGAGGTGGCACTGATCGGTAAAGGCGAGCGCTTCTGGCCACTCGTCCATGTGTGTGGACGTAAGGAGTGCATTGTTTTTACACGTCACTTTGAGAAAGATCCACATCCATCCGTTTAACAACATGTCATGTATCACTGCCTCAGTACAGAATTGTAAATATCCGTCAATAAAGAAATAAAAAAGCATAAAAATTGAAAGCACCTAGCATCGTTCTAGCCTTATGGCACGCTACTATTATATGTCAGCTAATGTTTCGAGGGTCGCTAGAAAACTGTATTGCAAAGGTGATCGTGCGTAATGTTCATTCGCCTGACTCGACTTGGACTACGTCTACTTCACAGAACGTTTGAGAGGAAATCTAGGCCGTGTACTGATATTTCACGATTTATGGATCTCCTTAGTTCAAGAAATCAAATTATGCTTAACAATAACGAGACATATTGAAAAAGTACCTTCAAGTTATTCCACAATTTATGTATTGGCTATGTTTGAGGTTTCAAATATTTTGGAAAGCTAGTACTCCTTCAGGTTAATAGGTTATTTTTATCATAGTACACATAACTCATTTGAAACAAATATTTCATGTCTGAGGTGTTAGAGTGTACTTCAAGGTTAGTCCATGTCTCTTCAGTATTTTCTTCATGCGATAAACATAATCTTATATGTGTGCTCGCAGAGATTAAAAAATACCCCTTCTCCTTTAATAAATTTCATTGAAATTAAAACTCGTTTAAGAACTCTATTTTGTTTAATATAAATCGATTACACATAAGAAAACATATATCCTAGAATAGATTGCAAGCCCTGTATTCAGTTGAATACTTTTATTTCCATAGCTACAACACTTTAAAATCTATATGTTGATGTTAAAAAGAAGTTCGCTCAATAATATTGAAACAAATCTCATTCCTGTATCCAAAAGCAATAACTAGAGTCAGAACTGAAATTATGCAATCAGCTTCACATCCACACATACATACATAAATACAGACAGAGAGACAAAACTCGACAGCCATTTCAGCTCAGTCAGATACTCTGTCCATTCTCTTGAAATGCTGCCCATTGAGTCAGATGACAGATGGACTCACAATGAATGTGGCCATAAAATCATATTGGATACTGCAGATGCGAATACATGTCTATTTGGGTTGAAACAATTAACTCTGCTTGAAAAGTGTTATGTTTAACAGATTGTATTAACTGTGAAATCTACTTTAAATTTTAAGGTTCAAGCCCCAAATCCGCCTTTTATCATAAATTTCACCATTCTACCAATCTAACTAAAGTTTTGAATGAAGGAAATTATTTTTTAAAAAACTTTTCTGACACAAACCGTTCTTTGAAATAAGTAAGGTATTAGGTTTATACGTTCAAATATTCATTTAGGATTAAGAGGTGCCACCCTTTAATCCAGTCAGCGAAGACCTAGTAATGCCGATTTTTTTAGGAGTGCACAAAAAGTAGTGATACGATACATTCGACAAATTCCGACAACAACATTTACACTTGGCGCACAAAATTGATTCGAGAGGGAATGAAGAGAGGCATGCCTGCTTGTATCAAGCGGATCTAAGAAAAAAAAAAGAGAAGCGTGCATTAGATAAAAAATAAGACTCGGGTGAATATTGGTGATCAGTTGTGGCTGGAGTATACACTGAAGAGCAAACTTGGGCTGAAGACAGTCCTACATAGCGTGGTATTAGCATTTTAATGTTTTCAAGGGTGATGTCATCAAATCTTGTGTGCCAGCTTTCAACTGAAATCGGTTGACCCACGGATGTTGCCGGTCTACATCAGATGAATTCGTACAAATGTGGGAAGTGGCAGGGTATCTAAGTTTGAGGGATAAATCACACAGCTCATAACGTGATGAAACGTCGATATTATCTGTTTTTAATAGAACCCAAGGATGTTTAGGACCAATATCAAGATTCACTATTATTCAGATGATTTGGTATATACGACTTTTTGCATGTAACAGTGGCAATGTGGTTTTGAATCTTTCAGGTTATTTCGTCATTAATAATATTTCACAGAATAACGTGGTTATGATTTTGGTCTTGAAATGTGAACTTTCCATGCATAAAGGTAATGGGTGGCATCAAGGTAATGGTTGGAAGCTCGAAGTTATTCTGACATTTGCAGTAGGGTCTTGTAAAAATATATTTTCTAGATGTGAGGGGTGATGGATTGATGGAGAGTCTTATGATCAACGTACGAGCATATACTTAACTACTAGCATTGTTAACTAGATCATGCTAAGCAGTATAGCGCCATTACGCTGATGTCTTACATGAACACTGGTTCACCTAATTCATAGGAAATATACTCCTTTTTAGATAGTATTTATTTCTTATTATTTTGTTCTTTTCCTTTTCTTTAGATCTCTTCATTATCCTTGATAGTTTTCGTTGTACCAAAATGTGAATATTTATTGTTCTATGCTTGTCATTCTTTATGTCTGTGTGCATTTCTGTATTGTCCACCGAGGATGACGTTTCTTTAGGTGGAAACCTAGGAAAATGTTTATTTTCCAACGTTTGGGTCACTTTATACTTAAAAACAGACGCATTTATTGAAGAAAGGGAGCTGTTTTTGATGGGCCTGTGTTATAACTGTTATGATATTGAAATTTAGTTTAAATTGTTCAGCCTTGTTCTTTAAATAATCTGGCTAGATGTCGTTATTGGTGCAATTCTTCCGTAAATAAACGAGTACCAAGCAATGCAAAGTTACCTCTCTTCTGACATTATAAATGTGGCATAGCTGCTTTGCAGTTTTATCCGTTGTAGCACATCGGGAGCAGGCAAGTGCGTTTGACTTGCATCACTTTTACTGTCAGTTTAATCTGCCCGTTTTAAATTAACGAAACTCTTCCCATCATTCCAATTCTTGCATTTCTTTTACAGTTTGGTTGGAAATTGGTATTGCTGTCGTTTTTCCTATTTGCTTGCAGGGTTGTGTCTGTGCATTATAACAACAATATTGGATGAACCGTTCTTGGTAAGCAAGTTGATCTTCTTGCGAGGGACCGTTGCTGACCGTATATAGTCGATGGATTTAGTCTAGCAGGGCCACGGGACAAGTTTGTATTCCTGCGAGGGCAGATATCTGCAGTTTCAACTCCAATGATTAAATCTGGTTACGAGAATGTCGTTTTGCGTGACACAAAGTGAAACGAAGCTCAGTTTATTCAGAGCAATGCTTCTTGTCAGAAAGTTATCTGAACTGACCTCTGTTCAAATATATGTTTGTGATATATTGTTGATTTTGACTGACTCCTGCATATAATGTTGATGCTGATACAATGTTGATGTCTGAGTATGTGACATGAAGTCTGGAGAAGATGACCATGTCTTCGCTGATTTTGTTTCTGTGACCACGTGAATGGATGATCAGGCAAAGTGTGTGACCTGAATTGCATGGATAGGATGGAGATGGAGCTTGGGGTTTCTGGATCAGCTGAGGACGTGCTGCAGTTCCGAGATTTACCTTGACCGAGCTTCCACAGTTCATAATCTGTAGATCCAAAATAAATCAGACTACGCCAGGTGGAACGATCTTGTAAGAAATCTTCCCAAGACTCAGGTCAGTGTTCAAGTGATTGAAGTATGACTTGAGCGAGTCTTTGAAGCGTTTCTTCTGACCATCCTTGGATCGCTTTTAGCTCGCCCTAGAATACTCTTTCATAATCGATATTCTGACATCCTAGTGACTTAGCATACCATCTCAGAACTGATTTTATCAGCAGAGAGTGTAGGCTTTGAATGCCTGCAACCGTGAGAACCTCAGTGCCTGGGACATTGTCCTGCTATCCTATCCTCATCAGTTTCCTCGGTCAGTCAATTTGCGAATGTTATAGCGTCTTCGCTTGGTTTATGTATACCGTCTAAGTTTTACATGCATACTGCAACACAATGGCTTTGTAGATATTCAGTTTTTTCACACTGGTGCCTCTGCCATCCCACACATTTGCGCGTAATCTACTACAATTATGGCATTGGTTTCGTCCGTGATGTGGACTGTACATGACAATATACTGCCTAAGTAATTCCACTGTCTAATCAGTTTAGCCATTCACCGTGATGGAAGGCTCTACAAGACACTTTCCTCGTAGAAGCTAGTGCATCAACCGTGTCGTCTTCGCACTGATTGTTAGACCAAACTTGTCATAAGCAGAGGAAAATGGTCCATACCCTGTTGCAGTCAGATTCAGATTAAGCATTTAGGAAACTCTTGTCAGCAAAAAAGATTCAGTTTATTTCGTCTTTGTCCTTAGTCCCCTCAGATTGAAGAGTTTTCCATGTAATGCATCTTAGGTTGATTCAAGTGTCACAGTCGAGGAAGGCATCTGTAAGCATGGCAGAGAACATCATACTAATGAAGACCTCGGACAACAAGCAGTTTTGCTTCAGTCCTTTGATGACTGGTAATGGTTTAGATTATTCATCGGTTTCCACGACAAGAGTGAACATGCCATCCATGACATTTCTGACTCATTGTGATGAATTTCTTGGTCAACCAAATTTAGCTATAATTATCCAAAGGCCTCACGACTGACTATATCAGACGCTTTTGTGAGGGCAATGAAAATTGTGTACAAGTTGGAGTTATGTTTCTGACATTTCTCCTAGATTTGTCGAGTTGCAAACACCATGTCTATGGTTCTTTGTCTCTTCCTGAAGCCACACTAATTCACATGCATGCGCTCTTGATCCGTGAGATGCACAAGGCAAATCAGCAGAATTCTGAAGGGGATTTTGCCGGCCATTGATAGAAAGGAGCTGTCCCGATGGCTGGCTGTGGGCAATGAATGCACCCTTGAACTACCGGGGTATCGTTCCTTGATTCCACATTGATTGGAAGAGTTCTGTCAGTTTCTGAGTAGTGTGCAAGCCTTCGGAATTGTAGACGCTACTGGCATCGATCTGCTCCAGGTGTATTGCCATTTGACAGCAGGTCAGTTGCTTTCTCAGTCTGAGTCAGCGTTACAGTATCAGAAATTGATGTGTTTATTTCTACCTGTGGCTGATGATTGATGGTTTGTTGATGTGTTCCGTTCATATTTGCAGTATATTTTTTTTTGTCTGGGAGACATGTGATGCCGTCAGCACTCAGAATTATAGATTTTCCTGATGAATTTGGCATGTGTCTTCAAGGCATCATATACGTTTTACATGTCATCCCTGTCTGCGTGGGACAGAATTTCATGTCCAGTGCATCTCTCTTAGTTTGAATTATTCAAGTTGTCTTGATTTTGTTGAAGGCTGGTTTCGTAGATGATGAAGTGCTGTCTCCTAAACATTCCATTTGTATATGATGTTTCTCGTTCAGTAGTCTCCGTATGTCAGCATCTCTCTCCTCAAACCGTTCTTGATGTTTATTTGCGGTTGGGACCGAGTGTTTGCTATTCTAGTAAGTGGGGCTTGTAATCCTTTGAACAAGTTTATCTACAAATACATAATTAAAATATACAAAAAACTGACTCGATGATTTGTATGAATGACCATTTTAAGATTAATGCAATATACGAGAATATGCTGCACTATATCACCTTAATCAATGCGTCACACTGGTGCCAGGCAGTGTGATTTTGCATCTTAAGCCACGTTATCGAACCGCTGTCAGCAAGGGAGACAACTCTTACAGAGGATCGTGACAGGCGAATACATACATATTACTAGATGAAAATGGGTCTCATTTTCATCTCTAGGTTAATGCATATCTGCCAGAGATGTTCGTCGGTAATTGAAAAGTATCACGTGATGTGAGGGGGAATATAGTTTTAGTTTATCTGGTTTATCCGCTCAGTCAAATTGAATCTGCAAGGTTAATTTTGATGTGTAATGCATAGGTATTGTCTTTTAAGTCACTTTTTTCTTTCAATTTAATACTTTAGTACTCATTTCATCCTGTGCATTTTGGTTGATACCCAATGTATGTGTCCTGTCGATAACGATATTGTCATTTAATATTTGAAAAAAAAGATACAATTTTGCAGATTCTTACTGTTAATAAATCTTGAATCCTGATAAGGTGTAAAAACTTGAACTTTGAAAGTTGTGGGACGCTGTCTTCATATAATAATTTGTTTTTATACACATACGAATTGCCTTATTGTCTTGCAAACAGCACATTCCTAAAAACAACACTACAATTAC